>JAUPMG010301895.1:0-30881 GCA_031762675.1 Pachysandra terminalis | reverse complement strand
ATGATGTGTACGCAAAGCTGGACCCCAAGTCTAAGAAGAAAGGGTTATTTGGCAATGAGGTTTTTCCCTAGACACTTAAACTTTGTTATTTTAATTATCAGCTTAAATCTGGTTCTAAATTCTAATTACTATTGTATTATATGCTTTAGTTAATTATGTTTAAAGACTCTATTGGGTCATTTGGATCGGAGGCCGTCATTGCTTCTAGGAAGAAGATGATACCATGTAAGTTTTAGTTCAGTTTCTAGTTAAATTACAATAAATCTTTTTTATTAGATAGATTTTAATTTCTAGATTTAATGAACAGATGAGTGGTGGCTCATGTAAGGGACTAGCGCCCCTACACTTCGATCTTTAGTTGTCCGGATCTTGGCCCAAACTGCATCATTATCAGCTTGTGAGTGGAATTGGAGTATTTTTTCCCTCATCCATACGAAACAAGGCAACAGATTGGCTTATAAGAAGCTGCAAAAGTTGGTTTTCTACCACTATAACATGCGTTTGAGGATGAAACATTGGAGGATGAGAGTTCGGGAGCTTTACCGATTGATCCGGTTGATTTTTTGGTAGAGACGACTAATGATAATGACCCACTTTATGAGTGGGTTAGGACTTCTGAGTTGGACGAGGCCGATGGGCGCCCTAACGAAGAGATGGTCAGAGTTGCTACAGAATTGAGGGTTGATGTGGATCGGGTTATGGAGACAGGTGGGAGAGATAGGGGAGACTCATTAGATAGGGCCGTGCGCATCAACCCGTCACCCACACGTTCTGGTAGTGGAGGTGGTGGTGGTTGGGGTCAGGGCACTGCTAGTGATGATAGTGGAGAGGACGATGATGATGATGATGGTGGCGATGGTGGCACAGGCGGAGGAGGTGGTAATGGTGTTCAGGTAGGAATATCTCCTTTCACAGGAGAGGCGGGCTATGATTACACCACACAAGATACAAATCATGGTGCACCACCTCCACGTGGTGGAGCCAGCCAGTCTTCTCAATCTCAGCGCTAGGGTACAGGGAGCAAGGAGAGCAAGGGGAGAAGAAACATTTGGGAGCACAGGATGAGGCATCCATCTCTCATAGCTTTGGAAGCTTGGATGTGGGGTATGGGCAGCAGAGAACTTCCTCATCAGCATCATAGGGTGGATATGGAGGCTATAACGGATATGGAGGGTATGGAGGGTATGGAGGATATGAAGGACATCACCCAGATATCCCATACGCTGCTACTGGATACGAGGATGATTTGTATGGATGCCCTCCTATTGTTCCAGGTGCTATCACAGTCACTACCGAGACGACCTATTACCCCCAATACCCTCCTATGGGAGTATTGGGGCATACGAGCCTTGAGGATTACCAGAGATATGTCTCCCAGTACACGGAATGGTATCATCGGACGATGTCCTAAGATCAGTATTGCAACTACATGGAGTAGTCATATTATGGTGGGGGACAGCGGAGAGACAGAGATGATGTTAATGAGCCGGCCCGCCATTCACTTTGGATATGAGTGAGCAGCATATTCCTTGATTTCTATTTTAATGTTTCTTTTGGTTGATTTGTACATTCACGTTATATTTGATCATTTATGGAATCTCCAACTTATTATTGAGTTATCTTTTAGTTTAACTTACATTCTTTTAGTTTGAATTACATGACACTTGATTCCTACTGTTATTTATCTATTAGTTTGAATTACAATAACTTTCAGTTTGATTAAATTACATAATAGCATCTATTTTACAGCTTACAGACCCGACAGCGTGTAAGCTAACCCCCCTCATGTAATGACTTTTAATGTGTAGAAATTGTTTTTGCATTTTTTTTTGATGCATTTGGATGCATTTGAGCCTTAATTAGACATATTTAAAGTTGGGGCCAAAAATCCATAAAAAACCCATGGTTTCCCCACATTTCCCCCTGTTTTCACCATGTCCCCCACATGTCGCCGAAGTCACCTGGCAACATCGACATCGTAAACCTTGTCCGACTCTATTGGACAGTTTAGGTAGTTATTTTTTGAGGTACAGTCGGTGTAGGGCTTGCAAATATAAAATTGAATTGAGTTAGAGGTAAAGTTGGGTTTAAGGTTCCCCAATATATTAATATATATATATATCAAAAAAAATATATATTAATATATCTATATATATATATATGTGTGTGTGTGTGTGTAAACGACTCTCGGTTCCCTGGTGCAATGCTCTAGAAAGAAACCTGTTACGACACTTTACTCACGTGGATCCATGTGTACATTCGCTCAACCCTAGGTTGCATACCAAGTTTCAATCCCAAAGACATTAGAGATGTGGCATAAAGGGCTCACCTAAAACTAACGTCCTTTGTGTAAAATTTAAGAAACATTAAAAAATTTGGATGGCAACTGATACAAGCAGCAAAACCTAATACACGTACTATCGGGGCTTATATATGTTAAAATATTGTACACATGGCTAATCCAGAGGGTCTCCTGTTAATTGGAAGGTCTGGATTGGCCAGATCGTTCTTCCATGTAGCAAAAATGGCCTGTCACAACAGCTAATGAAAGCTGGTGTGACAGCAGAATAGCTTTTGCCTATATATATATATACACATGTATTGCTAACCTACACCACGTAGGGAGTAAGTTAGCATTTAATCCATTGTTTAGGACAAAAAATAACCACACTATTTATTCTTTAACGTTTAAAGGTTTGGCCATTTTGGTTTAAACCAATAATAGGAGGTGAATCAGCAAAAGGAGCATTTAACCCATTGTTTAGGACAAAAAATAACCTCACTAATTTTTCTTTCATGTTTGAAAGGTTAAGCCATTTTGGTCAAAACCAATAATAGAGGGTGAATCAGCAAAAGGATAGGATATATCGGATCGTTTTGTCCATCTTGATCTCAGGGCAGAGGCTATGAAGGACTGGGTTACAAAATAAAAGGATTTTGACGGTAAGAATGCAGAGGTTCAGGAAATTCTGGGTATTATCAGATTTTTTCACAACTTCTTGGACATCAGTGGCAACACATTTTTAGAGCATCTCGGTGGATAGCAATGTGAGGAGTTCGCAAGGGGCAGTCAGTTCATCAGAATCTTTTGCTGATTAATCTTTTCGGGTGTCTTTGGTCTACTGCTTTTTGCTTTTTTTTTTCCCCCTCTGTTCATTTGTTTTTCGTTTCTTTGGCTTGTTATATTTGTACTTATATTCTTTTGTTCTCGATCCTTTGCTTCTCCTGTTTCAGTACTTGTTTTGCCATTAATATCAATCCTGTGTTATCTTAAAAAAAAAAAAAAAAAAAAAAAAAAAAGGGACTGGATTACCACCAAAAATAACGATTTTTTCACAAATTAATGGGTATTTCTGTCAACAAGTCAGAAGAGAAGCTATTTGATGATGTTTAATACGTTAGAAGGTAGATTTCTTTCTCCAAGGACGGATAATCCAGTGGCTGATTTTTTATGAAGGAAACAGGGCAGCCAGGGAATTGAGCAATTTATTTTGCGAGTTACGATCACAACGGAAGTAACATTTCAAGTAACAAAAGAAGGTTGGCAAGAGTAGCTACTGGTAATCCATGAAGGTCCAAATGGTATCTTGGTACATGAGAAGGTTTGGATCTTCAGAGAAAAGGGCTACAGTAGAAGTAGTTTTGGATTCTTGGCACCTGGATATCAATATATCATTCTCCTGCAGAAAAATAAGCTGAATCCTATCTCTATACTATTTCTATAATTCGAGTAGTGTGGGGAAATGCTTATTGTGAATGGGAGAGCTGCTTGGCCAATGGGAGTGCAGAGTGGCATTCTAATTCTTCGGAATAAGAGGATATTTAGGAAAATGAAAAGAGTGACGGGTGTCTTTTGTGTCTGCATTTTGTTTCAAGAATTGGAAGCTTACCGAGAGTGGGCATTGGTGGGAGAGTATCGGTCAAATGATTGAAGCCTACAACCAAGTTGGGAAGAGCTAAATGGCAGGATGGGTGATTGGCCAGTTCATTGGTGCCTAGGTGAGGATTTCAAAGGAATTCGATTCCCACATAAAAGATATAAAGAAGAGAGGACTACCGCAAGAATGTGAGATTTTGCAAGCTTTGTGGGAAGAGAGTAGTTCTCTCTTGAATAAGCAGACTTTTGATCACACCTCGTTGGGAAGAAATGTTTTCAGATGTTGTTCAATTGGCTCTTCCAAAACAAACTACAACCCATCATCCAATATTGCTGGAAAGTGGGAAGGCAAAGGATGGGAAGGCTCCATCTAAATTTCATAATATGTGGCTCAAGTCGAAGGAGTTTGTGAACCTCATGAAGGATTTGTGGAATGGCTTCTCAATTTCAGGAACACCTAGTTTTGACTATGGAAAAATCACAATAAAGAAACAGTAAAGCAATGGAATAGATAAGTGTTTGGTAGGGTGGAACTGAAGAAGGATGTTTTAAATAAGCCAGCAGCTTTTGAAGATAATGAACAAGAGGGTAGCATTACTAGTACAAAAAGAGTGGCTAGGCAAGGGTTCAAAAAAGAATTTAAGAAGTTGGCCAGATTGGAGACCAGCTAGAGGCAAAAATCGGGGACAATATGGCTTAAAGAGGGCGATAAGAGTACTAAATTCTGCCAAAAATTTGCCAAGGCGAGGAAAAGAGCCAATTTTTTGAACTCAATAAAAGTGGATGACCATGTGTATGCTCTCAATCCACAAAGCGAGGAACTAACTCCAAAGGCCTATTAAGGAGCACGAAGTGACTTAATGCATTAGGTAATATTTGCAGGGATAGGGCACTAGGGACCAATGGGTTTACTACGGCTTTCTACAACAAGTGTTGGCGTAATTAAACATGAAGCTGCTTGAGAATTCATTCCATTAGAGAGAGAGAGAGAGAGAGAGAGGTTCACCAACGACTGTCACCTCTCTCGTTCCAAAGATAGGAGAAGCCATCAGCATCAAGGACTTTAGACCCATTAGTTTTTTTATTTTTTTTCCTTCGATAAGTAAACCCATTAATCTTTGGGTAGTGGGTATAAGCTCTTAGCTAGGGTGCTTTTTTATCAAACTTAAGAAGGTTCTGCATTGGATGTTTCATTATACCAGATTGCCTTTCTTCAAGGAGGAAAATTCTTAATGGTGTACTGGTAACAAATGACTGCCTTGAATTTCAGTTTTTTTTGGGTAGCTCTATGCCGATGGTCACTCTACCACTACCCCATAGAGGAGACACGGTTTCGAACCCCAAACCCTCCCCACCCAATTCCTTTTGTGAGAGAATGTCCTACCAACGTCCCAAAGGATGAGAGAACAAATACATTGACTTTCAGTTGCTAAATGGCATGGATGGATCAGATGGTGCATTTTGATGATATCCTTCCCGGTAGTCATTAAGTCAGTAGTGATTTTTACACAGTGCAAGGGGTCTAAGGAAGGGTGATTCTTCTACCCATTCCTTCTTTATATTGGAAATGAAGGCTCTCAGTCATCTCCAAGATTGATCAAAAGATTTGGGGCTGCGGTCTGGGTTTAGGAGGAGACAAGGTGATTTGGAGGTGACGCAATAATTTGTAGATGATACTCGGGTTCTTTTTGACGTGTCTCACTGCTAGCTTAGAATACTAAGTTGTGTTTTGCATTGTTTTGAAGCGGTTTCAACACTAAACGTGATCCTGTCCGAGAGTGAATTGATAGCCGCTGGTGAGGTGGTGAACTTAGATGAGTTGGCAGTGAACTTGGGGTGTAGAGTGGGCTTCTTATAGTCGGTTTATTAAACCTTTAGGTGCTTCCTTAAAGAAGGGTTCAGTCTAGGATAGAGTGATCGAACGTTTTGAGAGGAAGATGGCTATTTGGAAGCAAATCATTCCCTCAAAAGGGGGTAAGGTGACTCTCATTCTCTCACATATCATGATCAGCTGAATGATGTCAGTGAAAGGTTGGCAAGGAGGGGTGCTAGGAGTGATATCACGGTTCATGGCATTCCACCTTTGGAGGTGATCCAAAGAATTTGATCTTGAAGCCAACCATTGATGCCATGTCTTCTGATCTTTGGGGTGATCTTATTGTGATTGCATATTGTGCTTCCATTTTTCCATATCTTTGTACTGCTTGATTAACCGACTTTTTTGAGGAAACAAATGCCGGATTTTTGTTTTCTTAATCTAATACCATTAATCATTAAAAAGGGAGAGGGGAGTAAGGTGACTCCCATTCATAGTGCACTATCACGTGTCCCAACATAGTTCCTTCACTTTTTACAATTCTGGTGAAAGTGCAAAGAAATTGGAGAAATTGGCATGGAAGGGATGATGACTTTAAATAACATCTAGTGAAATTGAATAAAGTGTGCAATCCAAAGACAGAAGGGGGCTTAGGGGTCAACCTTTGTCTACATGAATAAGGCACTTTTAGGTAAATGTCTACTGAGGTGCCAGAACGAAAAAGAGTTTGTAGAGAAAATTATGCCGCAAAGTATGACGGGGGCAGATTTGGCTGGAAATCTCTTGAAGTGTCAGGAAGCAATAGAGTGGGACTTTGGAAAGTTATTTTAAAGGTATAAGAGTCATCTTATCAAGACAAAAAATTTGTGGCTAGGCAAGGTTCCTCCATTTCATTCTGAACAGATTGGTGGTGTGATCCTAAGCCACTATACTTGACTTTTCCTATATGCTGTCAGATGGCTGCAAATAAAGAAGCACCAACTCCTGACGATTGGGTAACAGAAGCAGCCGTGTCTTGGAGTCCGATGTTTAGACGTGAACCCTTCTTGGCGAGGCTGATCAGGTTCGCAATTTCTTCAACACTATTTATTCCTTTAAGGTTCATGTTGTCATTACAGACAGGAAAATGGATTTTGAAATCCTCTAGGAAATTCAGTCAAATCCTTCTGCAACTTTCTCATTGGGCGGACGAGTGTAAACCTCAATGGAAATTAGTTTGGGATAATCATCTTCCCTAAACAGTGGTCTCTTTGGTTGGGTTGCAGCTCTTGACAAGCTTATTAAGGTAGACCATCTAATTGCATGACATTGGATGATTCCAAAAAGACATAATGTATTGCAAAGCATCAAAATCAGTTCACCACTTCCATGGTTTTAAATTTTCCTAAAATATAGCGAACATTTCTCACGAAATTTCCCTTTTCGAAAGGCACTGACATTTTCCTTACATCGATATTTCCCTTATCTTAAATATTGTTTAAAAGAAAAATCGCAAAATAGCAAAATTTCCCCTGATATTTCCTTATCCCAAAGATGTGAAATATCCTTTCAAATCGAAATTTAAAACCGTTAGTTATTTCTATATTTGTACATGTGCATTTAAAGTGCAGGAAAGGACCCTAAGAAGAATGAAATTACTTTGGTATATGTATGTCCTGGGTGAGTAGAGAAAATGTCGGATTAGATGCGATTCAGCTTTGTTTAAGCAAATTCCTTTTTGCAATATGTTTAGAAACTGTGGAAAAAGGGAAATAGAAGGATATTTTCGAAGGAAGCAAGGATGTGGAGGTGATTGATTAGAAGATACTATCATCAATGCAAGCATGGGTGGGCGTAACAGATGTGAAAGTTATATAGGAGTTAAACGCCGATCAAATTGGGTAATTTGCAAATCTGGTGCTCTTGGGGATTGTATAGCTGAGTATACTCTTGGTATATTGGACTCATTAACTATACTTGCAACCTAATTTTCTCATACTAACATATCACACTTCCCTATCAGGAAAAAAAAATCTATTATGCTATGCTTTAGTATGAATAAATGTATAAACATTCTGGCTAAGAAATAAAAACTCAAATCAACATATCATTTTCGGGATCACCAAAAAGATGACCAACTGCCAACCATAGTCAAAATCCTACCTTATTGTTCATTATATCATCAATCATATAGTTCCTCACTGCATAATAATCTCATAAAACAAAAAACAGCATTAAGTTCACATTCTAGTTTGACCTAACAAAAAGAAATATTTCAGTTCAACCAGTGTCAAGGATAGACTGTTAAAGAACTAGTTCATGTAAATGTAAATCAAAAGGCTACTGTTGTTGGTGCAGTGGAGAAACGAACGTGCAAAAGGAGACCTGTATCAGATCGATTGCAAGTTTGAGAAGCTACTACAGTCTCACAAAAAATTTGACCAGATATAACCAAGCCTTCAGTTATCCATTGGATTGAAATTTATAGCCTAGCAATAATTAGGTATTTACTACATGTGAGTAAATTTGAAGTCAAATAGACAAGTCTGTTGCCAAAACTAATTTCTAGTCAAGAGTCAAAGTTTAACAGATCAACCTAGGATTTGACGAGTTGGATCCCATAGTACAGTATATTATGCTCAAAATTTGGTTCTATTTGGAAGGTCAAGATTAGTTTTAAAAGGTAGTCGGGTTTCTACAAAAGTAGTTTCTAATTTCAGTGGGGCCAATTTGAGATTTTCCAAAAGTTAGAAAGTGGGTTTTTTAGTACATTTTGAGTAGGCATCAGTATATCTTATAGGATATCAAGTAAGGATGGCCGTCTGACTGTAAAACTTCCATCATACTACTAACTCAATTTATTAAGAATACAGTTGTACATTGGTCTTTGAAACTTTTATCAATATTCCCTCACTTCTCTTCTCCTCTTCAATATTCCTCATCTGTTGTAGATTTTACTTGCTGGTTCACATAGTTTTTCATGAGAAAATCAACTTAAAGAAATATAAAATCACACTCAAGGAATAAATGTTATTGTTTAGTTTCTGCAAAGATCAGAAATGTATTATTAAAGAAGATATCATATACTTACTCATCCTTGTATTGTTGAATTTCACCCTCAGGAAATTCCCCAGATAGAAAAAGTCCGAGAATGGGAATAGTTGGGGGATTGGTCTGTGCAACAGATTCCTTCTTTTTCCTGTATATGAGAGGAGATAATATCAACTTTTTGAAATAAAAATTTTTGCATGAAAAACCTAAGACGACAATTAGGCCCTCACTTGCTTTTGCTTTTCTTCTTTTTAGTCTTCTTTGCAACTTCTGGCATAATAAACAAACAAATAAAAGTAAATGACCACAGCAACATGCATCAGGATTCAGGAATACATTACTTAAATTGTACATTTCCTTCCAGTAAACCATTAATAAAATCATAAAAAAAATAGTAATTGACATGTAAGCCACAAGTTTATAGTTTCCCAATGCCAATAGTTCTATAATATGTTATAATTAAACAAAGATTCTTCTTGGAAGTGAGTTTATGATCCGAAACACGATCACTTAAAACAAAGAAAAAGGAATTTAAAAGAAAAATGCAGAAATACAAGAACATGAACATATAATTCAATCATTTAAATAGGTGTGCGCATGCGTGCATGTGTAAAAGATGAGAAAGTGTAAAATATGGAAGTGAGAAATATGAAAGGAACCTAACCAATGATAAACAAAATGTTGAGCAGACTGATGAATTTCGATAGTCTGTTTCACATTATTCCCTTCAAACTGATACCTCATTACACTCAAGTGAATTCCTAATTCGGCACCAAGTGCCTCAAGTGATAGGGGACCCTATCGCCTTCAAGGCACCATTGGCTTTCGGTTACTTTGCTCATGTACCTACAAATCCGAATCTCTCACTCCCGTCTCAGTTTTTTTTTTCCTTTTCACACATCCTCTTACAATCTAGAAATTCATACTTCAAATCAAAGCCTAAGCTTCTGAAATTTTAAACCTGGAGCCAAATCTAAGGATTCCGATTTTTTTTAACCTTTTAATTTGTCCATAGATCTCTATTACTTAAAACCAGTTCACCTATTGTATTTTCTGGCATTCCTATTTCAAATGACCCATTGGAAGATTTGATAAACATTTTTTCATCACGATCTATCAGAATGGGACAAATTAGGATTTTTCAGCAGAGAGGCATGTCTGTTCATATTTCTCCAAAATATAATATAAATTGCTTACATAAATCAAATAGGTATCAAAAGGTATTAATTGATACTAACAGATATCAGCGATACACATTCATATCGGCAGTGACAATACCAATACCAATTAAGATATTTTAAACCATGGAAACTAAAGAATTTGATTCATAGAGGTAATTTCATCTAATACTTTCTCATAATCTTTGATTTTAAAGTCGATTACGATCCTTGTGAACTGGAGCATTTCAAATGATCTTATTTTCATTAGAAAGAAACTAAAAACTCGTATTTGGTTTTAAGCATAACTCCACTATTTATTTTTTTTTTTATTTTTTTTTTTTTTAAGATTTCAAAAGGAGTTGCTAGCCAAGGACACAAAGGGAGTGGTCAATCAAGTGGCCTAAAGATCCCTCTTAAATATGCAGGAGACATGCTTTAAACTAGTAAATTGATAAGCACAACATAATTCCTAAAACTACAAATCATTCATTCCAAAAAAAGAAAAGTTTTTATATGTATAAAAGATGACAAAAATGTAAGAATAAAAATAAGGAAATGATTTCACATACTTCTGATAACATCCATCAATGAGATCAATAATGGGATATTTTTCATTTTTATGACAGCTATCCAAAGAAAAAACAAGATTTGATTTGTCAAGTATTAAGCTTATCTTTGTGAATCCAAAAATTCGTAGAATCTCTCAATTCCCTCATTCCCTGTCGATTTATATAAAAACAATTACAGTGTTACATTTTGTAGTTCTGTCGTATGATGGGGATTTTTCTTTTTCTTGTAAGCATGGAAATTATATAATATCAACAGCCAGTCTTACAAAAGATGAGACACCAAGATTGTCTCAAATTGCATACACAAGATTAACTGCTCTGATGGCTAACTCAAATTCCAGCATTTGTATCTAGAAGCTATGGCATTCCTCCACAAACTAGTATGCACTTTCTCTAATCTTCACATTTAATTTCTCTTGTACTTGGAGTTTTTTGAAGGTAATCACAATCTGAATCTAAGAATAATTTTCTGCACTGTTTTACAGTTGATTCTGCAAAGTCATAAAGTATCCAATAAAGCCTTGTTCTACACGTAAATCAAGAGTATATTCAAATATGTAAATGACTAATTAAAAGCAATCATATCCAAGAAAAACAAAATCAAAGTCCAAATAGAGCCATTTGCAGAAAATACAGACTAAATGAGAAACCTGATAAATCATCCAGAACTGGACCATCTCCTTCCTCCGGACCTTCTGGGGAAGGCGTGGTACCCTTTCCACTGCCCTCTGCAAGATTCGAAGTTGTTGTCCCTTCAGAAGAAACTTCAACTGTCATCAGCTTTTCCTTCATATCGATGAAGCCCTGTATATATAACACATCAAGTAATATACATGCAAGATTAGCAATTAACTAAATGTGAAGAAAAAATGGCACAAACATGGAACAATCCAAAACATTATTAAGATAGAAAATGCTAGCATGAACATTCCCTAAAAAAGCCATCATCATTGTCTTCCAAGCATTATCCCAACAATGTTATGAACGGGTGCATGAATCATGCTTCAAAATTCCACTCTGTCGGCCAGTGAAACCTCAGGCTTTCTTTACTACGTCGATGTCCTTCTCAGGCATCCCTTAGTCTTTCTTTTCTTTTAATCAGTAAAGTTTATTTATGTATATTTATCTATAGTGCCAAATAGGAAAATCTACAAGTATCTAAATTACATTGGTACATAGGGCATAAACCCAGTAACTAATCGATTACAAAATCATTTGCTCACCCAGTTACTCCCCCAAATACAGTCATATTCCCTAACAGACATCCCCTAAATGCAGGATTAATTCAAACACAAAAATATAGCAATGATATTATCTTGTCTTCTAACATGCTAATTACTAATACTATGTTCCACGCCTTTGAAGATATGAATGTTCCTTTCCTCCAATAAACACCAACAAATAGCTGCTGGTCCAAGATTCTACAGTACTTCACTTCATTCCCTTTGCTCCCTTTCCACCCGCCAACTTTTTTTTTTATCATTAACAGTGATTTTATTAATCATCAAAATATAATACAGAGATATCAAGGAATCATAAAATGTGATCCAGAAATAAACAAAAATAATAGCGAAAATAAAAAGATTACACTTGAGCTTCTTCAAGTCGAAATGGCATAAAAGCTTCCCTCCAACTCATTAAAGTTTCTTCAAGCCGAAATGGCAACACCCACTTAACTTTGAAACGATCGATAATTTTGTTCCATATTTCTGAAGCAAACTCGCAATTGAGAAGGAGGTGGTCAACTGACTCCTCCACTTGTTTATACGTGCTGTACCTATTTGGCAGCATCCATCCTCTCGCTACTAATTGATCCACTGTAAGAATCTTCCTTTTGCTGCAGTCCACATGAGGAATGTCACCTTTGATGGCGCAACCGAACACCATATCATCTTTGTCGGTCCCTTCCAATCCACTGATTTGTCAAGAGAGCCAAAGAAAGACTTAACCTGTGGATTTCTGATTGTTATCATGTTTCCATTCTCTAATATCACCCCCCAAACTCATTTTGACCTGAGCCAACCTGTCTAGAACAGCTACTAGCTCCCCCACCTCCCAATCAAAAAGAGATCTACACAACTTCGAATCACATTACCTGCCGCTGGAGTACCTAACCAGAAACTCCTTGACCTATCCATCTTGGTTAAGTGAAATTGCTGCAATGATAGGGAAAGAGGCGGAAGGCTTGAATTACCAGACAATTTGTCTTTCCAAAACCTTATCCTATTTCCATACCCCCCACCTTGTACCTCACTCCTTTTGCAAATGCATCCTAAACACTCAAATTTATCTTCCATAACCCAGATCCACAGATTCCTGAGTAACTATTTGAAGGACAGCCACCCCTGAAGAACCCATATTTTGCTGCAATAACCCTTCTCTATAGGCTCCCCTCCTCTCCAAATCTCCAAAACCATCTTCCCAAAAGAGAAATGTTGAATTCGTTAATCCCCTCATTCCCAACCCACCTTCCTTCCCCTTTTCACATACATCCGACCACCTTAATAAATGATACTTATGGCCCAAGTTGCCTCCTCCATCCCAGAGAAAGTCTCTTTGCAATCTCTTCAATTTTTTTGCCACGGAGATTGGGATCTTAAACAAAGACATATAGTAAATAGGAAGGCTAGCCATTGAACTTCTAATTAAAGTCACTTGTCCCCCTTTAGATAGATATCCAGCCTTCCACAAAGCTCATTTCCTCTCTGTCCTTTCCACCACCTTATTCCATGTTTCCTTCGCCTTGTATGGGGCCCCTAAGGGTAATCCAAGGTAAGATGATGGTAATTTCTCTTCTCTACACCCTAACCACCTGCAAAGAGCTCCGAAATTCTCCACTTCACCTACTCCCATCAGTTCTGATTTTCCCAAGTTAATTATCAGCCCAGATACCGCCTCAAAACAAGTAAATAAACATCTCAAAGCTTTAACGTCCATCTGAGAAGCACAACAAAAAACAAGTCCACAAACTGAAGATGAGAAACACTTCTATTTGTCCCGTTCAGCTTCACCCCTTCTATAAGATCCCAAACATCTGCTTCTTTGATTAATCTACTTAACAGCTTCCACCACTAACAAGAAAAGGAAGGGAGATAATGGACCCCCTTGACGAATACCTCTACAAGTGTTAAAAAATCCAGCTGCAGCACCATTTACCAAAATTGATATGGGCACTGAAGATATACGAAACCCAATCCACTTAATCCACCTCTCCAAACCCCATTCTGCCCATGACATAGACCAAAAACTCTCAAATCACATGGTCATACACCGTCATATTCCCCTTACAAAGTAGCCCATGCTTACCCTCACGTCTTCTGGAATCAATAAATTCATTCGCCACTAAAACCCCATCCAAAATTTGCCTTTCAACCACTATCAGAGCACACCTCATTGATCCTGTCATAGGTCTTCGGTTTCACATGACCAAAACATCTTAGTCAGCTGTCCCTCCCAGTTTCACTAACAGGACCTACTCCTATGTCCTCTCTTACATGTTCATTTATCATAATAGCCTTCATACTCTTGATTAACATTCTGCTCAATAATGCAGGAACTACTCAAGAAAGAAAAACTTAATTAACATCAATTTTTTTATGAATAACAAATATAAATAGGTAAAAAGGATGTACAAAAAGGAAGATTACCTAAAGATTAAGTAGAACTTTCCAAATAAAACAAGAAAAACAAGGACAGAAACAGACCCATAAATATCTAAATCCTCATCTCCCTCAATGTGTCATTTGATGGAAAAACCCAAAAACATCTCCACTCTAGTTGCTCCCGTCCTAGCTAACGTGTTGACAGACCTAAGAGTATGGGAGAATGAGATGGTCATCCCATTAGCCAAAGACATAGCTACACGATTCAGGTGATGAACATACCACGACACGAGCAAACCTATGACCGAGGCATTCAAGAGAACCGAGGAGTCAACCTCCACCTCAATGTCCATATACCCGATCTTTCTCTTTGATACCCATAAGAAGTGCATAAACCTCAGCTCTGATTGTGTTCCCAATATGCCTCTCCCTCTCTCTCTCCGAGTAAGGTGAAGAACATGCAATCGTCCCCCACTCCTTATTATCTTTAAGGTGGAAATCCCTCTAAATTCTAGAAGGGTACAAACCCATGAACTCACAAAGAACATCAATGAATCAATACAAGCCTTTTCCACTCTACTAGTGTAAGGACCCGAAAAATTCTGAAATTTATATAAGGGTATTCTGGTCATTTGACCAATAAGGAAGGGTAGATCAGAAAAATTCGCCAAGAGGAAAGTGGAACATCGTATGAGCAATCCCCAAACTTAATTTAAGTTGAAAAAACCTTCAGGGTTGATTAAAATCAGCAAATGAGTGAAAACTATGATAACCCAACCAAACAGGCCCTAAGTCCATAAGTGAGTATAAATAGAACCATGGTCTTTTAAGAACCCTAATGTGTTGAGAAATTTGAAGAGAGGAGAAAACCCTAGAGCATGGGAGAGAGAAGGAACATCAGAAGACCAAGGAGAGGAAGATTCAACATCAGATATCAAAGGGAAAACACGGGCATCAGAAGATCAAAGAGGAATCCGCGGCTTCAATGAAATACAAAGCGAGTAAACTCTTCAATCCTTGGGTATTTGGGCAAAAGCCTAAATATCAGTTCTATTTATAACCATTTAACATTAAATGTGATAATAACTGGTAAGAATCAAATTAAATTATGTTGTGTGTGTAGTGTTGGTGTGGTAATCTAGAATAAGAGAAATGATAACACTAGTGTTTGTAATCTCATACTAACGCAAGGATGTATGTTGATTAAAATCCATAAATTGCTTAGAATGTGCTAAAATATGTTTTAGAATGTTATTAGTATGATTTTAGACCTATTTGGGGTATGGGTTGATTATGTGTTGGATTTGGAGGGGTTGGAAAAACCCAAAATTCGCAAGCATCATGCGTCAGTGGACCTGGTCGGCAAACCGATATGGTCCACCGAAGAGAAGGGTTTTGAGTGGGTTCTGTCGGCGAACTCGTCGGCATACCGACGGAGTCTGCCGACGATTTTGTGTATCAGATGGGTCTCTGTCTGTGGCCTCGTCGGTACACCGACGGAGTCTGCCGACAGGGGCTATTTAGAGAGGCTTCAGTGGACTTGTCGGCAGACCTGTCGGCACACCAACCATCAGTATTTTTAGTCTTTTGTGCTCTCTTTCTCAACATTGATCCTCAGGACAGTCCAACGTTTCAGACTGCACCTTATTTACATGAATATCATTTAAGTAAATGTCCACGTATTTTTAGTCTTCAGTGTTTTGTTTCTCAGCATTGGTCCTCAGGACAGTCCAGCGTTTCATACTGCACCATCAGAATAAAAATACTGATGGTCGGTGGACTCCCGTCGGTGTGCCGACAGGTCTGCCGACGGCGTCGGTGTGCCGACAAGTCCACCGAAGCCTCTCCAAATTGCCCCTGTCGGCACACTCCGTCTGTGTACCGATGACCGACGAGTCCACCGAAAGAACCCACTCAAAACCCTTCTCTTCAGTGGACCCGTCGGTCTACCGACCAGGTCCGTCGACGCATGATACTTGCGAATTTTGGGTTTCTTCAACCCCTCCAAATATAACACATAATCAACCCATACCCCAAATAGGTCTAAAATCATACTAATAACATCCTAAAACATATTTTAGCACATTCTAAGCAATTTATGGATTTTAATCAACATACATCCTTGCGTTAGTTTGAGATTACAAACACTAGTGTTATCATTGCTCTTATTCTAGATTACCACACCAACACTACACACACCACATAATTTAATTTGATTCTTACTAGTTATTATTACATTTAAATGTTAAATGGTTATAAATAGAACTGGTATTTGGGCAAAACCCAAGAAATTGAGAGTTTACCACTTTGTATTTCGTTGAAGCCGCGGATTCCTCTTCGATCTTCTGATGCCCACGTTTTCCCTTTGATCTCTGACGTTGAATCTTCCGCTCCTTGGTCTTCTGATGTTCCTTCTCTCTCCTATGCTCTAGGGTTTTCTCCTCTTTTCAAAATTCTCAACACGTTAGGGATCTCAAGAGACAAAGGTTCTATTTATACTCACTTATGGACTTGGGGCCCGTTTGGGTGGGTTGTCACAGTTTTCACTCATTTGCTGATTTTAATCAACTCTTAAGGTTTTTATAACTTAAATTAAATTTGGGGATTGCTCATACAATGGTCCAGTTTCCTCTTGCCGAATTTTTCTGATCTACCCTTGCTCATTGGTCAAATGACCAGAATACCCTTATATAAATTTCAGAATTTTCGGGTCCTTACAACTAGTGGAGTGGAAAATGCAACTGTTCCACCTACCCAAATAACACATAAAATGCACAGTTATAGTTCTGCACATCAGCTTGCCCCAAACCCCTAGAAAAGAGAAGTGCCACTGACCCATTAACTCCAATAACGTACAGGGCATCACCCACTCTACCCCAGTCAAAGGGAGGAAGAAGAGCCAAATCTGAAAAGCCACTAAGCAATGCAAGAACAGGTGATCAATTGACTCCACCTGAACCAAACATAAAATACAAACATAGGGTGACAAGGCTAGGTACTTCCTCTTTTGTAAGATGTCACAGGTATTGATTCGGTAAAGCAAAGTAGTCCAGATAAACGCTTCTATTATCTGGAGCACCTTCAGTTTCCAAATGAAACGGGCTGAAAATGGGGCATTAGGAATATACTGTAACTCTTAGATGGCACTAAAGAAAGACCTTGTAAAGAAAATCCCACTAGGATCAATAGAACTATTACGAGAGCTTGGGATGCCAAGGTCAATGAAGACGTCATTCAGAAGAACAAATAAGGCAGACAGCTCGCTAAGATCCTCTTGTCTAGGGTCCCGTCTGAAGGGAAGCATCGAGCAAAGGCCTGACGAGAACGCGAACAAAATATCTCCAAAAGCCACTCAAGGCAACCAGTTGCCTTCAAAAAAAGGAAAAAGGGCATCTTAGTTACCGCCGAGAAAGTCTGCTACCAAGACCACTCCCCAAAAGAGGGATCCCCAAAAGCGTTCAGTGGATCAAAATGGAACTCCTGAACCACTGAACTCCACCCAACCAAGGTAGAGATCACCTTCTTAATCATATGTGAAGTCTGTATTTCCTTCCCATTGAGAGTTCTGTTATTACGATCTAACCATAAAAGCCAACACACAGCAGCTGGGCACAAATTCCAAAACAATCCATGTCTACTCTTGGGCTTGGTCCACTCCCAACAAGCCAGAGCATCACTAATTCTCCCTGGCTGAACCCACTGACGTCCAAATCTAAATTTCAAGTTCTATTCCAAGCAATACAACCTAGAAAAGAAAGAATTGAGGGAATCTTCAATTTGGGAGAGATACTCCGAAGTCACCCTGTCCACCATTAAGTTGGACGAACAATTTTTTCTTTCTACCATTTGCCAATCTATGGAAATACAAAAACGTATTTGAATCACCTTCTTTAAGTCAGAGGCTCTAATTTTCTACCTCCAACAATCTCCTCATTTTTCAAGACCTCATCCAACTCCAATTTAAGAAACTTATGCCTTTCAAACTCCTCAACAGACAACCTGCAATGTTCTGCTTCAAAATCCAGCTCTTTAATACCTTCCAAACAGAGATTTTTCGTATTCGAGAGCATGCCAAAAGTAGTCTTATTCCACATTTTAATCCTTACCTTGAGAGAACCAAGAGACGTATTGAACCTAGAAAGGACGAGTAAGAAAACCACATGTTTGCAAACCTAAATGATTAAGAACCCTGATGTACTTCCTCATGGAAAAGCAAGATAGGATGGTGGTCTGAAACTGTTCTGGAGAGCGCCATCTAAATCAAGAAGGGAAATGCAGCTCCCAATATAAGGAAACAAGGAATCTATCAAGTCTGCAACATAACAGGTTTTCTTACATATTAGACCAAATAAACCATGCTCCGTTCCAAGGAAACTCACAAAAATTCAGATCACAGATTAAGGTAGAGAAATTCCTCAAACTTGTAATGACACGTACTATCCTAATCTTCGCTTTGGAAATCAAATCACATCCAAGTCTCCAACAAGGATGCTTTGGTGGCTAATATTCTGTCTTGGGCCCCTGCTGGGCTTACATGGAATCTTCAATTTAGATGAGATCTTAGGCCAGCTGATGTTGATGAGTTGTCTTCTCTTTTTGTGGCCCTCCAAGATGTTTGTCTTGATCCTTCCCATGTTGATCGTAAAATCTGAGATCTTGATAGTAAGGGCGTTTTTCGCCTCGTTCCTTATTTCCTATTCTGAGGGCGATCCCTCCAACTCCCAAACTTTTGGTCCCTTTCCTGTATCTCTGGAAGTCAAACATTCCTCCTAGAATTAGGGCCTTTGTTTGGTTGGTTTTACATAGAAGGATTAATACTCAAGATGTGATTCAGAGGCGGCGAAAATATCTTGTTATTCCCCTCGGATGTGTTTTATGTGCAGGCAGATGGAGAAATCAGCTGATCATCCTTTTATTCACTGTCAGGTTTCCAGGGAGATTTGGTCTAATTTTTGCGCCGTGGTGAGTGCATCTTTTGATATGCCCTATAATGCCCAATCACTCTTGGCACAATGGAATTTTCCCTAGATGGGTAAATGTGGTAAGATGCTTTACAGGGATCTATTTTTTGTGATTTTTGGGCCATTAGTAGGGAAAGAAAAAGTAGAATTTTTTAGGATAGATGGCATAGTACTCAGTCCATTATTGAGGGTGCCTCTACTTCAACTACTTCTTAGGTGATTTCCAAGGAGGAATTTAGAGGATTATCAGTATCGTCTGTGATCAGAGATTGGGGGACGGTGGTGCTTCTTCGTTCTTCTTCTGTTCAGGTGAGGGCACGGTAGTTTCCTCCTGTTACGGGTCTGATCAAGTTAAATTTTGATGGTTCTCATTGGGAAACCCGGGACCCTCTGGGGTTGGAGGAGTGTTCAGAGATCATACAGGGAATGTGTTACATGGGTTTTTTGGGGCAATCGGGGAAGGTAATGCAATGCGGGCAGAACTTCTTGCTTTGACTATGGGATTAAGGGAAGCTAAGAGTCAGGGGTTCCGAAATTTGGTGGTGGAGGGGGGCTCGGCGGTTGTTATATCTTGGATGAGGGAGAGGAACTGCAGTTCGTGGAGACTTTTTCATTCGTTCTTGCTGGCACTATCTCTTGGAAAGGGCTTAAATTTAGATTTTGTTCATGTTCTCAAAAGTGCCAATGTTCTCAAAAATTTAGATTTTAGTGAGGTTATACCAAGTAAGCTTATGGTTGAGGAGTGTTAGATTTCTCCTCAGTTTGGGGGATCTATTTAATTTTCTTTTTCTGTTTTTGATTTTTGTTTCTTAAGGTTACTTGTCCACTTCATTGTGGCCTAACAACTATGTACATTCTTCTCTCTATTTATATTATTTTTATTATTCATCAAATATATATATACCATGGCAGATTAAAAGAAATTTGTAGCAACTCTCAACCCCCAAAAATCAATCATATGAGAGAACACAAAGACCATACACCATAGAAAAGATCCATTCAAAGTCATCTTCAAGGGACTTCATCTTCAAAGATAAGAGAGTATGCCCACGCCCCTCCCCTATCACTGAATTGACCTGCCAAACAATAAATGCACCCCCTGATGACCCAACTGATGAAAGGAATTCCCATTTTTTAACCAGCCCCTGAATATGCCTAATCAAACATCTAGGGATGGATTCAAGATCTGTTTCTTGGATTATCAATATAACAGGACTAACCCTGCCACAGATGTTACTGCTATCTTCTTAAAATCTTTACCCAATCCCCCAATGTTCCAACTAAGAATTTCTATGACACTACAACAACAGCCTAGAAGGCACACAACCGGGACACCCTCTAAACCCACCTAATTCTAAAGGACCATTCAAGGTTTCTCAATTCCCTAGATCAATTCCAAGCCCCATTCCCACCTATTTCCTTAAAGCTTATGAGTCTTTGGACCGCATTATACGCACTAATCAAACCCTTCCACGACTTCCAAACCAATCAATTCTAAGAACATCACCATGCCATCTCACTTTGAAACACTACTATTGACTGCCTCAGTTACCCCCACTGCCTCTTTCACCAACCTTCCTTCCATCATGGCTTGAACTTGAGGAATACCATAGTTCAAACAATCCTCCTCAAAACCCAAGAATTAGGAACAATAGTAATATCAGAAGACAAATCAAGGTCAGGGTTAGAGTCAGCACAATGTAAAAATCCATAACAATTGGGGAAGAACCCCCAACTCCGCAATGGAATACTATACTTACCTGATTTGGAGGCCACCAAACACCAGATAGGAATAGCTGAACAAGAGCGCAATTGCACAAAATGGTTCAACACTGTTGGATGATGACTTGATTCCCCCATTGCACAAAAGCTTGTCATTGAGTAAGCTTCAACCACCTCTTTCACTCTCATTCGTAAATGACATAGAGAATCCACATCTAACATTTGTATTAGATGGAACAGAGTTTGTTTGTAGTGACGATTTCCAAACAACCACAATTCAAACACTTGGGCTAAAAATGGTAATACCCTACAAATTAAGCTCTAGATGATTGCAAGCGTTGTTCAGATCCGAAGCCCCAGCCTTATACAAATTCCCATCACCACTTGATGCAACCTATGATGTGTAAAGAAACACAAACGACAAGCAAGAAATCCCCAATCTCTGGCATGGGACTAGGAGAACAAAGGTCGCCCATCAAAGACCCTGATGAAAAAGACTTTGATTCTCTGCTACAAGCAAATCAACAACTTTAGGACCATTAACGATAACTCTTCTTGGACACTCACCGGTGTGCTTGATAGTGCCTCACCACTACTCAGAGGCAAAAGCTTTGCTAAAACGGGTTGCAAAACTGATTCAATTTTTCTTTCCACTATTATCTTGGTCTAAGGTACAAATAGAGGAGGAAGGATACCCAAAACATTAGGCAAATTTTCTTATCTTATTTTCTGTTTTAATGACCTTGTGATAGCTCTACATTGCCGACCGGAGCTTGGCCCCCCTCAGAGTGTATCATTTTGGGCCATATCCACTAAGTAGTCCTGCAACACGACACTAGAGCATCCAAGACTCAACTTTTGGGCCAACTTAACTGCCCAATGTTGAGCCGTTGCATGGCCAAGGATGATACGATACCAGGCCCAAACTAAGCGCCTTCAACATGGGCCATATCAAGGTGCTAGGCCCAAGTGGGCCTAGAATTGAATTCTCCCTCACCAACCCGTACACTACCCCTGCTAATACGTGGTTTTAATTTTCCCTGCAAATACACACCTTCCCTCCCCTAAGATTATTGTCAGACCACCCTTTACACCCCTGCCACGTCGTCCCCACCACATCATCATCTTCTCCACACAACCTTACTGAAGAACGTTGGAAGTCAGCTGGAAATCCAGGATTGGATTCAACATTCATACTCAATACCTCATAAAACCTCATTTCGTCCCAAATACCCAGCAATCTCAAAATTCTTCTGAGCAATTTTTCTCCCAACTTTAATTGATGGTACCCGCCAACACCCCTGCAATGGCACACCTCCTATCTCCAGAAAACCCCCACATGACCCTCTAATAAGCTAAAACATCTTCTTAGCCCACAAATGAGGAATCCAAGCAATATAGATCCAAAAACCATGATTAGTACACCCTTGAAGCAGGCCCATACCCCCCCCTAACCCACCAAGGGAAAGAGATCACCCCCTATTGTTCAACACCACTGATTACATGTCCACCAGACGCGATGCCTCCTGCTTGTTAGAGGAGAATAGAATAGCTTCTGATGCTGAGATGGGAAGAAGATTCATTAAGTAACAATAACCACACTTAACCGAATTATCAGCCCAAACAACATTTCAATCACAAGGAGTTTTATCCAGTCTGCAGACAATGGTTGTATAGAGGTAGCTACTCAATGTTAATTAAAGGGGGTCCACCTGTAATTATCTATACAACCATTAGTAATTTTAATCTCCAAAAAATCATTAATCACATCGTTCAGTTATACGACTTCAACATCGGCCAATCAACCTGCAAGAGCACTAAAGGAACACAATTCATAGTTCGGCTCGTAGCCTGGTAAATGTGAAGGAGCAGCACCTCTTTACACGCCCATAAGAAATAGCCAAAACCATCCATATTACTTACATAAGGAAACATCAAAAATCCTACCCGTTGGTTTCTTAATAAAAGAAACACCTTACAAAACTTTCCCCATGCGTTCACTCTGCATCCCATGAGGAACACTCTCCCTAGCTCTACAAGAACCCAATAGCCCCTTAGCTTCCGAAGCAAGGTCTAAAAATGATAGCTTCTTCATAAACCAATCCATCACTTCACTGCTGAGTTGCATGGAGCTGAAGAAACACCCACTTCCCACTACGATCTGAAAAGATTGTTTATCTGAGTTATTGCATGCCAGAAAATCAAACGATTTCCCACCCACTTTGATTACTTTCGTACAAATCTTGCTGGCACTGGAGTTCCCTCCATTTGTTTTCACATCTGCTCTGGATCCATGAGTATAAAGATTCAAAATCCTTTCCGATCTTTACAATTTCTGCAATCTCGTTACTATTACACTCTGCATTAATCAAGTCCTGAACCATCTTCCTCAAATCATTTTCCTTTGTTGCAGACACTGTCTCATCGCCGTCTTCTTGCCAATATCTCACCGCCATTGCTGCCATCTCAATGCTCATACACAACAGCACAAAGATGTTATGTCCACCCGTCTGATGTAGGCAGTTATAAGATGGTTGAACAAACAAATATCTTTGAGTTCTTGGCTGGGCTGAACTCAATTGACTAACATCATCACTCTATTCCGTTGGTATATGATGATCATAAAGTAAGAAGAATGGAGAAAAGCTCTCAAAACCTCAAACACTGCCAAGATCTACCAACAATAAACTCTTCGGGGCTTAACTGTCTAAGCAAATTCCCTCAGCTGAAGAGTTAAAGAGGCATTGGAATATTTTCAAAGGCACCATTAATGAAGTCCAGGCCTTTCCCAAGATTCTAAAGTTGTGTGCCTCGTAACAGTTTCAAAAGCCAATCTATATGTGACCAAGAGCTTTTTTCAAATTGGTAATAACAAGAATTTGTATTAAGATAAAGAAATGAGGAAAACCCAGGTATATGAATTACTAGAAACAAACAGTTAGTTATAGTGGCACAAAAGCTGAAAAAAGGTAAAAAGGAGGCCCAATCACCTAGAAATCCTTAAAAGAACCCCACTCTGAATGCTTCTTTAAGATAAACTTATTTCAAATGGATACCTGAGATTGATTTCCTACGACCAAGTTATCTCACAAGGTTTTAATTTAGGCAAAAGCATTTCTGGTCTGTCCCACCAGTTTAGTTTCCTAGTAAGACCCTCCTATAGACCAAGTGGGTAATACTTCCACCCACATACCCCTATTTATATCAGTGTATAGATTTTGTAACATGAAATATCAGCCACCAAATTTTCAAATTTTTAGAGTTTTCCAAAAGAAAGACCCCCCACCAACACACATGTGGTAGATATGTTTGGGGCTGAATCTTGGTATGTGAAGTGATCATGCGGAAGCAACATTTTCAAATGCTACGGCATGAAGCAAAACATTTTACAAATTCTTAAAGCATGTGGCGCAAGCCTTAATGCGTGAGCATAACTTAAGCCTCACAAAAACTTGTTATGAAAAAATAAAAATGGACAAACAAATCATCAAAAGAGATATTGAAATTAGTCCTCGTATCTCTTCAACTTCTATGAAGGACCATTTAATGTAAAATAGCAACTCCACTACTTCAACATGAATTTTCACTCCATTTTTGTGAAAATAAAATTTTCTGAACATATGTAGCACAAGGTTTAGACAAAAGACGGCCTGAAGCCTCACACTTCAAGGCATAAGAATCATGAAATAAACCTTAGATGAGAATCATAGGATAAGCTTTAAGGTGTAAGCCTCATGCTTAAGCCGCAAGGTGGCTTTCTTTGAGCTACGCCATGAAGCAAGCCTTGAAGCATAAGCGTCACACGCCTTTTAGAACACCTTGTTTAAGTATACACGAACAAGTTGGGTTGGCCAAATCATCTGCACGTGTTTAAATCACTTCACACCAAGGTTCTCATTTTGCTAAATCTCACCAGTCTACCAGTCCTCCAATAAGTTATGAGCAAATAACTCTTCCGAAAATTATTAAAAAGTGATCCTTGAGAGAACGATAACAGTGTAAGGGCATTTGTTTCTTCAATGTTCGTTAGTCTGAAGAAACTTGTACAGGAGGTTTTACACTCAAGTCAGCATTTTCGCAAAGATTCATTAGTTCAACTTGTATTTTCGTAAATTCCATTTTATTTTACTCTTTAGAAATGGGAAACCATTACTTTAAATAGTACATCTACAATCCAAATTCCAAATAACCCAATATGAAGCCTATACTCGAGCCTGTAATATTTTAAAGCTCTGGAAACTACCTTTTTCAATTCTATTCTTGACATTCTCTGTAAGTACATGTAATCAACTTCACAGAAACTGCAACATCGCTTACTAATGCAAATACAAATACTATTTAAATGTAGTTCACCAAAGAAACTACTACTTGAATTTAGGCTACATAGCAACAACAAAATAGACATTAACCACTATGATTTTCATTAATACCACATATAGCTTTGTGACATCCACTTACAAATAAAAAAATTAAAAAATTAAAAAATTAAAAAATTAAAAAATTAAAAAATTAAAAAATTAAAAAATAAACAAAGAACAAATAATGTATTTCAAATAATTTATAAATAGATTCTTTTAAATTGTAAATGAATGTTTGTAGCAGATTTTTAACAGAGTATCAAGAACAAATCATAAGATCTCGTAAAACATATCCATCTTAATAAAATTCTTTTTGCTTTTTTTTATCATTAACAACAATTATATTAATCATTAAAATAGAATGCAGAGATAACAAGGAGTCACGAAATGTGATCCAAAAGTAAACAAAACAACAGCAGAAATAAAAAGGCTACAAAGGTTACAAAACAAAGATCCTATCCATCTGATATCATCTTAATAAAATTCTTGTATATTATTTGGCAAAAACACGTAGTTACCACGCCATTATTTTGAGTATGTTGATGCTGATCCAGTTGCAACTGTTCCAATGCTGAAGGGAGCTTGTCAACTACTTCAGAATCTGTCCCTCCCATGCTTTCTTTTTTTTTCTGTAGGACAACTATCAATCAATCAATCTTGCACCTCCAAAACATAAAAAAAAAAAACTGCATGTTAACACCCCTTCTTCTAATTAACCAGATTGCTTACAACTAAAAAAAAGGAGAATCTACATCTTTTCTAAGTGTGTTTGATGCAACTAATTGGAATTGTGTAGAAATCCAGTGCTTAGAATTGCAATTCATTGAATTAAAATTCTATCAAATTGGAGTTATTAGTGCTTTAAATGTCACTTTCGCTGGAAATTTTCCCACTGAGCCAAGAGGGAAATTTCGTCAAAATTTCGAAAGAGATTTTCATTTTCACGGAATATTTCACCAGATGGATGTAAATTTGGGAAAATTAGGATAAACTTAAAATTTTTTAACATAACTTCAAGGAACACAAAAAGATACATAAGCACACAACAAACAAATCAAAATATAAACAATAAACAACTATGCATAATAATGAACATCCATTTAAGGAACTGATATACATGCTGCTAGTATGAACAGATATATGAATGTTTACTACCATCCAAACAAAATCAAAAATAAATTTAAAATGTCATAACAAAACAACATAGAAATGTAATTACCAAATTCATGGTCCTAATACAAGATCACAAATGACAAATCATATCACCAAGTGTTGAGTCCGCTTGAAACATTCATTTTGTAAAATATAAAGCCATGGATATCCTTTTATTTATAACTTCAATAGACAATTTCAATAAGTTTTAAGCATTCATTTTGGGCGAGAGTTAATCATCATGAGAGCCTCCAGGTTGGAGGAGAGTTTGTTGAGGATCATGATAGGATTGTGGCGGCGATCTCAGAGTTTTATTCTGTTCTATATAGGTCTGAGCAACAGTTTTGTTTTGATGTATCAAATTTGGGTAGTCAAAGGTTATAAGAAAATCAGGCTATTTGGTTGGAGAGGCCTTTCGAGATACAAGAAATGAGGGATGCTATTTGGGAGTTAGGTAAGGATAAAGCCCTGGGGCCGGATGGTTTTTCGATTGCTTTTTTTCAAGAGTGTTGGGAGATTGTGCATGCTGATCTATTTGGGGTTCTTCAGGAGTTCTTTGAGAGTGGGATTGTCAATAAATCAGTGAATGCTACCTTGATTGCACTTATACCAAAGAAATATGGGGCCAGGGAGCTTAAGGACTTTAGGCCAATCAGTTTGACTACCAGTCTTTATAAGGTTATTGCTAAGGTGCTTTCCTCGCGATTGAAGACGGTAGTGGGCCTCCTAGTGTCCCAAAATCAATGAATGGAAAAAAAGTGGTAGGGAAGGTTTAATCTTGAAACTGGATCTGGAGAAAGCGTATGATCATGTGGAGTGGCAGTTCCTAGATAAGGTCTTGGAATGGAAGGGCTTTGGGCTTAAATGGAGGAGATGGATACTAAGCTGTGTTCATAATGTAATCTTTGGAATGGTTGTGTGGTGGGCCAGGTGGCTGCATCACGTGGATTGAGACAGGGAGACCCGTTATCTCCCCTTCTTTTCTCCTTAGTTACTGATGTCCTTAGTTGCTTCCTAGCTAAAGGGGAGGAGTTGGGGCTTATTTCAGGTTTCCAGATTGGTCGGGAACGCATTTGCATTTCCCATTTACAGTATGCGGATGATACTCGATTATTTTTACACTCGAACGAAGTCCAGACTTACTGGATTAAGTCCATTATTAGATGTTTTGAGATGGTTTCGGGTCTCAAGGTTAATTTGGACAAAAGCAGCCTAGTTGGATCGAATTTTTCACATGCTAGAGTGGAGACATTTGCCTCAGTCCTTAGGTGTAGTGTGCAGTGTTGCCCTTTGACTTACTTAGGGCTCCCTTTAAGGGAAAACCTAAGGCATCTATTTTTTGGGATCCAGTGATGACCAAGGTGGGATTAGGTTGGCATCTTGGAAAAAAGGTTACCTCTCTTTGGGTGGTTGGATCACCTTAATTAAGGCAGCATTGGCCAACATTCCAGTTTATTACCTATCCATGTTCAAAGCCTCGAACAAGGTGGTGAAGAGCCTCGAAAAACTTCAAACGGATTTTTTGTGGGAGGGGGGAATGGGGGGTCAGAAGAAGGATCATCTCATTAAGTGGGATATTGTGTGTAAACAGAGAGAGAAGGGGGGTCTTAACCTGGGTAATATTGCTTGGCATAATGTAGCCCTGTTAGGGAAATGGTTGTGGAGATTCAGTAAGGAAAGAGATTCATTGTGGAGGTCCACAACAAATATAGTGTTCATTTAAATGGCTGAGACAGTAATCCGTCTGCTAGATGCTCAAGTTCCCGTATCTGGAGAGAGGTCTCCTCCATCTCACTCTTTTGAAGGCCATGTTCGTTTCAGTATCGGGGATGGTCGTCTAGTTCGTTTTTGGCATGATTTGTGGTGGGGGGAGTCTATTCTAGTGGTTCGTTTGTCCCGTCTCTTTCATGTGGTTTCAGATCGGGGTGCTTCGGTGTCTGAGGTGTTAGCTTGGTCTGATTTTGGTCATGTCTAGATCCTTCATTTCTGTCGTGATTTGCATCCTGCTAAGTTGTCTGGATTGGGTTCTTTTTTTGTTGATTTGGATAGTGTCTTTATTGGTTCTGGGATAAGTGATCGTCGGATTTGGAGTCCTTGCGGTAGCGGTGTTTTTTCAGTCTGGTCTTTCTTTGCAGTTCTACGGCCTCCATTACCCTCGCCTTCTAGCTTCCCGTCCAGTTCTGTCTGGAGGCCGTTTATTCTCCCTAGAGTTAAGGCGTTGGTCTGGTTAGGTCTTCTCTATAAGATCAACACTTGTGACCATCTTCAAAGGAGGTCGTCGTTCTATGCACTCTCACCCCATGTATGTGCTATGTGTAGAAAGGAGGGAGAATCAGTTGATCACTTGTTCATTGAATTTCATTCATTGTTCAATTTGTGCGCCTGGCCTTCTTTCTTTTTCACTTGTAATCATGGTTTCTCTTTTATATATATATCCATCCTGGTTATTCATAAAAAAAAAAAAGTATGAAAAGCAAGAAAAAAAATATGTTTTCCAAGAGTTTGATTTTCATCCTTTTCAGATTTAATATTATCATTTTCAACATTCATTTTGTAAAATCTAAAGTATTAGATATCCTTTTATTTATAACTTTAATAGACAATTTCAATAAGTTTTAAAGTATGAAAAGCGGAAAGAAATGACAATTTTGAATTTTAAAACCTAAAAGATGACATCTCAAAACCTTGTTCCTATCCATCGAACCGAGTCAGTAGATGATCTACTGCAACGTAGCACCAAGAAAAATAAGCATAATCTGTTGTCTACAGCTTATGCGGATGATGATTTCAACTCACCACACCTTGAACATTCTTCTGCATCCAAGAATCACTCTCCTCTCTCTTTAAAGAGACACTGTTGCATGATATTCCTTTATGCCCAAATGAAGTTGAGTTTGCTGAAGATCTGGTATCTAATGATGAAAACGATCCCGCAAAAGTTGAAGATTCCAGTATTATCAAGGTCTCGCTTACTTCTTAACTCAAACAACGACTCCGACATCCTTGGCGTCGATCTCTTTTGATCAAACTCCTTGGAAAAACAATCGGGTATAATTATTTGGTTCTCAAGCTAAACAAACTGTGGGGAATGCAAGATCGAATCTCGGTGATTGATCTTGGCAATAAATTCTACCTAGTGCGATTTACACAAAATGAAGATTATGTTAAAAGTCCTTGAAGATGGACCATGGGTAATTGCAGAACATTATCTCACTGTCCGTCAATGGACACCAAACTTCCGCACGTCGACTGCTCAAATAACCCGTTCACTTATTTGGATTAGACTTCCTAATCTTCCCATTGAGTATTTTGATAAGGAATTTCTATTCCAAATTGGTGACAAGCTAGGACGTGCAGTGAAATTCGACTTCAATACAGCATCTCAACAACGTGGAAAATTTGCCTGAATTTGTGTTGAAGTGGACTTCTCTAAACCAGTTGCTTCACGAGTCAAGGTGGATAAGCAATTTTATCGAGTTGAATATGAGAATATTTACACCATTTGCTTTCGCTGCGGGCGAATTGGTCATCGAGAAGACTACTATACCCACACTTCCGGCTCTACTAGTTCTGCTAACCAAACTCCCTCTGCTCCAGCCATACAACCGGAGTCTAGATACTCGGTGTTGTCTAGTTCTGTTGTATATCCTTCTATCCAGACCACAACATTTGTTGAACAGGACCGATATGGTCTATGGCTACTTGTTTGTCAGCGAGGTACACCACGACCTAATTACAATGGTAATGCCAAAATGGGCATTTATCCTACTCATCCGTCAAATCTACCAGTTCCTTCGTCCAGCCACCGTATCCTGGCATCAATTTCTTCACCGCCGATTACTGTCATGGCTACACCCACCGCTTCCAACCACACAACCGGAGTCTAGCTACTCAGTGTTTTCTGCTTCTGTTGTATCTCCTTCTATACAGACCACAACATCTGTTGAACAGGACCGATATGGTCCATGGTTACTTGTTTGTCGGTGAGGTACACCATGACCTAATTATAATGGTAATGCCAAATGGTATTTATCCTACTCATCCGTCAAGTCTACTAGTTCCTTCGTCCGGCCACCATATCCCGGCATCAATTTCTTCACCGCCGATTACTGTCGTGGCTACACCCACCGCTTCCAACTCACCTAATACCCCCTCTATCCATACTCGTCTTCAAATTGGGTCGGATTCTAACCATACATCTCGCACATGGTTTAAAATATCGTGTCGATACGTATCGTATATCGACTGATACAGCATGATACACAACATTGCGATACGATACGTATCTTTTTATAGTGTATCGGTCAATACATTGTCGATACAGACTCGATACTACCTCGATATGCTCGATACTATCTCGATACGCTGGATACTAATAAAAAAAAAGTACAATGAAAACTAAAGAATGATCAAAAAAAGAAAAGAAAAAAAAAAAACACAAATAAAAACACTTAAATTACTAACCTAATTTCAAAAAAGAACAAAGAAAAAGAAAATGGAAGAAAGAGAAAGAGTGTTTGTTTGGCTAGACTAATATTCTTTTTCTTATCCTTCTTTTTATCGTTCTTCTTCTCCTTTTATTTGTTATTTTCCTTCTCTGAAGATTGTCGAATAAGAAGGTTTTTTGTTTGAAA
>JAUPMG010301894.1:0-46051 GCA_031762675.1 Pachysandra terminalis | reverse complement strand
ATTAATTAATTATTTCTACAGTCCAACTTTTGATATGAACCTAATGGGTCACACAAAAAAGAAGTATTGAACTCAGAATAGTCTTTTAAAAAGAATAGGGAGGATTACCGAATTTTTTAGAAGTTCGGGGGTCCAAGTGCAATTAACAAGAAAAATGGTGCTAGGGTTTTAATTAACCCTAACTTGTTCTTTATAAAGAAAGAGCAAGCCGTCACTTTCAATATGAGAAAAACGACAAAGACATTTTTGATGTTTTGGAGTTGCACAGCAAGAGGCTTTGGAAACCTACTATCATAGGAATCCAAACCCTACATCCCTTAGAGATTTTTAGTGTTTTATGAGATACAATCGAATCTGCAAATCCATTGATCTGAGTTAATACTTCGTGTGGAAATCGTTAGAGGCGGGACACTTGTGCCGCTCTTTGGAGAGTCCAACTTTAGGATTCAACCGGCTAAGAGACTGAAGCATACGACAAAGGTAATCGATTGCTTTCGATTAATAATTATTTATTGTATACTTATTGCAGACGGATTCAGGGATAGGTAATCGGGATTAAAATTACATTTAAAGCTCGCAACTTATATCTGTTTTTTTATAACCCGATTCCCTTCACTTAGATCTAAAGGCTATAATTTAACTAAACTATATTAAAAGGCTAGGATTAATTAGAGAATTAAGAACTAATCCTAAACCAATAAGGAACTAGATTAGATAATAATTAATATGCCATAATTATAACTCTTGAATCAATGGTTAGGATTTCGCAGGAACACATAGATTAATCTAACGGTTAAGATTGAAAGGAAAAGACATTAAATTTGAATAGGATTAAAGTGAGATAAACCAAATGATTACTTCAACTAGAATTAGGACACTGTAATCTAACGGCTAGGATTAAACTAATCTACATCTAAGGGTTGTAAACTAAAACATAATCCAACTTAGATAACAACTCCTAGACTAAGTAGGAAGCTGTAGGAAATCTATAAGAAAACTAGGGGTGGACGTGTGGATCATATTCCAAGAGCGGGAGAGAGAGAGAGAGAGAGAGAGAAGAAGTCTGCGGGAGCTTTTGGAGCTTGGAGAAAAAGAAGTTCAGAACTTGAACTAAGGTGTAGAAGAAGAAGATCCGTCAAGCAAGCCAAGGTAAGTAACTCAATTATTCCTTATTTACGATTTGAACCTAGGAAAGATGCCATATTCATTGAATATGACATAGCACTCGAGTTCTTAATGAAAACATGATAATTAAACTCTAAAATATTAGTATTTGAGCATTATCATCCTAGCAAAGGTAAGTTCATTTATTGTTTGATATTTTGATTTGGTTTGGTTCAGAATTTGATTTTAATATGAGTGTGAGAAGGAAGTTTTGATTAAAAATAACTTAAAATATGAATTTCGTGTAGTTTGCTGGTTTCTAGGCAAACAGGCAGGCTACCGGTGTGCCGGTTAGCCTACCGGTGGACCCAGGGGGCATCCAGCGACCTATAGGTGTACCGGTTAGACTGTTGAATCCCCATTGTTTGTTTAGTGGCACTGTTTAGACTGACGGTGGCCAAACGGCGTACCGGTTAGCCTACCAGTCAGTCTTAGTGACCTGTATGTTTTAATGTGAACTCCTGTTTAGACTGTCGGTGGCCAACCGGTGTGCCGGTTAGCCTGCCGGTCAGTCTTATGACCCTATGTGTTTGAAATCAAGCCCATGTTTAGACTGCCGGTGGTCAACCAGTGTGCTGGTTAGCTTGACGGTCAGTTATACCCTTGTCTGGTTAGTCTGCTGGACAGAACCGATGTGCCGGTTAGGCTGCCAGAACTGTCCTGGATGCTGACTTAGATTTGTTTGTTGATTGATATGTATTGATTTGACTTCCTAGTTAACTATATGATGATTGTGATGATTTTATGACATGTTTGGATGAATGATTTCATTGATTGATTAATTTTATATGTTCTGATTTGATCTAAATTGAATACCATGAAGCATATATTATGATTTATTCATATTGATTATTTAGAATTATTTCAACTTTGTACACACATTGTATATTTAGTTAATGTGCACTTACACTATACATGCACAGCATAAGCCTAACTGCACTATTGACCATAATCTGGTTTTGTGCTTGACTATACCATCAAATCTTCACATATGTTGAAGGTTATGATATAACTGAGAGTTATTATGATTTGATTATCATTATAGAGTGAGGAAGTCCCTGATTGACTGATTTGCATAGGGTGAGGGACTCATGATCCCAATATACCACATTATTTTCATCTCGATAGCGTATTATACGTAACGGATGCTGAGTGAAATTCTGTTGGCATTCGGTTAGTGTATGGCTCACTAAGGTTTTGTTCATATTTTTTACGCCTTGGTTATATTCCCATGACCGAAAATAAGTGGGAGAATTGTGCCCTCTTGGTCGAAGCCCTTTAAAACTATGATGCGCACATAAAATATCTTACTTGAGTGGCCCGTATAGGGGGGATAGTTTATTACGACATCCTCCTTGGTAATTGATTGGTCTATTGTGAGGCATACTATATTCAAATTCTAAACAGCATGCATATTTGCACAACATATGTTTTTGCATGAATCACACTTGGTGATTACCTATTCATTATTGCATGAGCATGTAGTGCCTTCATTAATAATTGAACCAACACATTGCATTCACGTTGCATTTACATTGCATATCTTATGATCATGTGAAATTTCATATTATTGCATGTATTGATGTTTAGTCTATGGATTATCATTGGAGAGTGGCTTTGACCCTACTTCAATCTTAAATACGGTTTAATTGACTTATTTACTCAGCTAAGTGTAGTTGACGCCTTTGAGCATAACAATTTCAGGATCTTAAGTTAGTGAACAGCAGGACCATGGTGATCAAGATGGAGACCAAGATTTGTTTGTTTATTTTCAGTAGAATATGTAATAGGGTTTATTTATTTTTAAGTAATTGATTATTAGATAGGTTAGTTAATAGGGATTCGATTTGAAGCATGAGAATAGGATATTTTTATTTGTTTTCCACTGTGATTTACTTAGTTGTTTTGGATGCAATAGACTTAGTATTATTTGATTATTTTCAGTAAAAGTAATTTCAGAAGTTTTATATTATTTCCTTTGGTTTGGCTCTATATTACTTCCACTCCCGATGTAAATTGGGGTGGGAGTCATATTTCGAACCTAAGAGATTCCCAAGTGAATTTTCCTTAAGTTGGGATGTAGCATACATACCCCCACCTACGAGGGTATGGGGGCTGGTAGCTGGATTGACTGGCTTAGGATAGTGTGTTTGCTCTTGCGGAAAACCCCTCTCACCCTGCCAAGATCCCTCCAGTGTGATCGGATCCCCTCCAACCAATTACTGAGCTCTTAACCCCACGAAGAGGGAAAACCTCACCTACATTAGTGGAGACTTCACTAGGGACCTCTCTAATGGTAGGAGGAGAACGAATAGCTAGGATCAACTGGACGCTCCTTTACTACTCAATGCCGCCCTGAATCCGCAACCCAAAAGCCAAGGTGATGTATTAGAGGTGACTGCGGATGATTATTTAGAAGCGTTAGATCGAAACAAGATGCATCATACGGATAATACCTTCAAACGAGCATAACTTTTGGATAGACTGTCGAAATTGGGCTTATAATACCATTTCAGAAAGCCCTTGACGATATCTATATGATATGTGAGATGCGTGTCGGCCAGATAAAGTCGTTTAGACCCTAACAACGGCCTTCAACGTCTTTTATTAGTTTTAGTTACTTTTGCTTTCCTATTTCTTTTAGGCTTGTTTTTAGCAGTTTCCTATTTCTTTCAGGATTGCTTTTCTTTTAAGAGCTTTCTATTTCTTTTAGGATTTCTTTTCTTTTAATAGTTTCTTATTTCTTTTTAGATTACTTTTTAGCAGTTTTTCTATTTCTTTTAGGATTGCTTTTTAGCAGTTTCCTATTTCTTTTCGGACTGTTTTTATTAGATAGAATTTTCTTATAAATAGGGAAGTGATTGTAGAGATTCAAAGATTATAAATTTTATGAAATTGAATTGAGAAGTTTTCTCTTTTATTCCTCTTGTTTTAAGGTTTTTTCCTAAGACCCTAGCAACTATAGACGGTTATGTGCTTCTGAGCCGGATTCATCAACTCTCTACTTCTTCACCCTACATCAGTTGGTATCAAAGTGTCACGACCCGAATTCCAGGGTATGCTTCCCGGACACGTGAGCAAAGACCAAGGATTCTAGGCATGACTCTCACCCCCTTCTCCAAACACACAACCCAAGGGGGTGGCAACCTCTAACCAATAAAAAGTATATCCAAACTGAAATCAGAGAATTACCAGCGGAAGCAAGATATATATATATATATATAATGAAGTTTTAAAAAGCTATAAGGTTTAAATACATCAAAATAGGCCATAGTACAAATAGGGCTGAAAACACAGCCAAACCAAGAGTACATCTACTCTAACCAAAATACACATAGTCCAGAAATAGCAGGTACGCAGAAGAAGCCAAGTCTTCTCATTACCGCCTCCACATCATCTAGATATCTGCCATAGTATCTCTAGCTATGTCACTTGAAAGGTTGGAAGCCAAAAAGGCCTGAGCTACGCGCTCAGCGAGTACAATCTACTATCTAAGATTCACATACTCAAATGCATATCCATGAATGCATGCCATGCCATGAATAAATGCAGTGGTTCGTTCATTTAATACAATGACATGAACAAGTAAACCACTAGCCAATCATGATGATCATTTACAAACACGTGAATGCAATGAATGTGATTGGGTATTGTTGTGTTGGATGCCCACATGATCCCACTACGCCAACATGCATCGCTATCTCGGAATACATGAACCACACAGGGTTAAGGCCATCAGTGGATCCTGTGTGTACAACATAGTCACAGGGAGTCACAACTCTTGGAGGGAACACTACCTCCACCTGGATCGGGATCCCAACAACCTCTATCACGAGGGTGGTTCCGAGTGCATCATCTTCGTGAACCTCCCTCCGTGGCACATCACCGAACTCCACACCTACCAATCATATTTCCCTCTATATATATAATACCATATATAATTGTCCTCGGGCTCTCGGGGTAGCTAATCCATCACGCATAAATCAATGTTTGATTAATGCATATATAGTCCTTCACTGGGACACCAGAGATCTTGTCTCTCATTTGACACTCACCTCGGAGTCCAAGTATCCTCACATTGTCCAATGGTCCTTCATAAATGAGCCAAGATCAGTCCAGGGTCTGAGTCTCACACAAGGACCCACAATGTAAACATGTCCTTTTAATGCATGAAATTTAACATCCAACTACATGATATGCGTAGGAATAATTATAATAGCATAACATGATCCATTTAGTTCAAATAGAATCATTCACATCTATACGTATGCAAGAACTGACTAACTAAATAAAGAATTAATGCATTTACACCAATCCATACATAGTCTACCATCATTCAATCATCACAGTTCAAATCATGGCATCAATTACCATTATAAACAATTAATGCACTTACACATTAAAAGTCATTACTTGAGGGGGTCAACTTTTACAGGCTGTCGGGTCTGTAAGCTGTAAAAAAGATGCTACATCTAATTAAGCTACACTAAAAGTGAATTTAATTCAATTAAAAGATATATAAAACTAGAAATCAAGTGCCATATCTATGAGGGGGAAAAGGGAAATATGGGGTTAATGATAGGGAAATCTAGAGAAATGTGGGATTTTTGATGGGTTTTGTCCCCAAGTTTTAAACACCCTAAGTAGTGTCTAAATACAACATAATACATCAAAAAAATGCAAAAAAGCTGAAAATTTTCCTCATGTCGCCGACATGTCGCCTATGTCGCTGACACATCGCTGACTTGTCGCCGACATGTCGCCCATGTCGCCGCAAAGCGACTTGTGGGCAATATGTCGTGTCGCCCATACCGAAAATGGCGACATGTCGCCTGACATGGGCGACATGTCGCAGACATTGCATTCCTTGCTTACAACTACTACGGGTCATGTGTAGGTAAAGTAGTTCATGTTCAACCTATCTGGTTCACACAACACTTCACTAACTATATTCTTAAGAGCATGCAAGTGTCTATCAAGGTACAAACATGAAGATAATCAACATTAAAGATTTCACGCTTCAATCTTGTCATAATGATAAACAATCATCACATAATTCATGAGTAACAACATCAAAAATATGAGTGCCAAACCCTCCCCTTAAGGCCCTCTCATTCTGTCTCAATTTCCCCCGTTGGCAGGTGCTGTTGGTGGACCGAAGGGTCCACCGACCAAATCCAAAAATCAAAGAAAGTTCTCGGCGAGTCCCGTCGGTGGACTGACGAATCCACCGATGCCCGTCGGCAGGTTCCGTCGATACCACCGACAGATCCCCCAACCCAAAGTCCCTTAGTCTCAAATACTCGTCGAATCCACCGACCCCCATCGGTAGGTGTCATCGGTGGACCAACGAGCCCATCGACCAAAATTCTTAAACAAAACTAGTCACTGTCGGAGGGTCCCATCGGTGAACCAACATGCCACCGACAGAGCCCCTCTGTGGTCAATTTCGTCGGCGAATCCGTCGGTTCCAGTGACGATCCACCGACAGGGCTGGTTTATGCCCTAACATGTTGGTGGGTCTCGCCGGTGGACCGACGAAACCCCCGACAGTGGTCCTCATACTTTAAGCTTTGTCGGTGGGTGCCGTCGGTGGACTGACCACCCACCGACGAGCGCGATTCTGGGTTTTTCTCGTCCAGAATTGGCCCCAAACTGGTGTTCTTCTAATTCCTTCCTATTTGGCTTCCCTCCCAAGGTCAATCTAAGTCTAAAGCACAAAAATAAACTCATCAATCAGTCCATTAACTGTCAGAAACATAAATCATGCATTTGAATCAAATAAACACAAGGAAAAATGACACCAGAATCTCTACTGAACAATATCACATTTCAAGATATAAAATACACAAACATGAATACAAAATCATGCAATGGATGAATCAACTTACTCAAGAATCATAAATCATCACTGAAATCCCATGTTTTCTTCATGGGAAGCATTCAAATATGGAGTCCTAGAAGTACACAATGTACTTACCTCGTCCAAACATGAATCCTAGCTCGTGAGGTCTGAATCTCCAGGTCAATCCCCTTTCTCTTCTTCCTCTAGTTCTCCTTCTTGGTCTTCTAGGGTTTCTTCTCCCTCTCTTGCTCTCCTCTTCTCAACACAGCAAACACAACCAAAGGAAGGCTCTAATGTTAGCTTAACCCTATAAACCCAACCCATTAAACCAAAGCCCTTAGATCTAGGTTTCTCTTAAGTGACAAATCCCCACCCTTAGATTGATTTTAAGTGAGGGTGATAAGGTGTTTGCTCATGTATCAGTGCTCATGCATGTTAGCCAATAAAATTAGTTTTTCTCAATTTTCTTCAAAATCCCCAAATCATTTAAAACTCAACTCAAAAATTTTTAAAAATCATATTTTGGCCCAAAATCATTTATTATATTTTTAGGTCATTACACAAAGGTATCGTCGATATGCCGCCTTGCAGACGTGATGGGTGAGATGCTCCTTTGGAATAAGTTTACGAGCGTGATGATGTAGCAAGACTCACACGACAGATCGAGATCCTAACCCAGCAGATGGCCGCTTTGAACGCTCGTCAGAACAGGGAGCAGGATACCGAATTTGAAAATCCTTTTACAGAAGTCGACCCGAGGAGGAGAGACGATTTTAATTCAAGGCGTTGGAAATCTGGATTGAAGGTTGATATGCTTGATTTCCATGATGGTATGCAACCAGAAGATTTCTCGGATTGGATTAATACTGTGGAAAAGATTCTGGATTTCAAGGAGGTTCCCGATGATAGACGGGTTCCTTTAGTGACTACTAAATTCCAAGGACGTGCTTCTGCTTGGTAGCAGCAATCCGAACTTTCCCGAACCAGACAGGGTAAGGGTAAGATCAGTTAGTGAGAAAATCTTAAGAAGCATATGCGCCAAGCTTTTCTGCTCCATAATTACACGAGAGTTTTGTATCAACGTTTACAGAACATTCGCCAAGGGGCGAGATCTGTGGACGATTACGCCAATGACTTCTATTAATTGGTGTCCCGCAATGACCTAGACGAATCTGAGGAACAGCTCGCATCTAGAAACTAGGTATATTGGAGGTTTGCGTCAGCAGTTCCAAGATTCCTTTAACTTATTTGACCTATTTTCTGTGTTTGAAGCACATGCTAAAGCTCTTCATCTTGAGAAGCAGATGGATCGAAGGGGTGGTACTGCAGGAGTCTTTAACCCTACTTTTGCACCCAATAGTAGGGAAACTGTGTAGACAAACAGTAACGTACAACCCACAGGAAGACCTTTGACGCAGCCAGTCAACAACAACAAACCAGTCAACAGCATGGGAATAAAGTATTTCAAGTGCGAAGAACCAGGCCATCGAGCGAACGAATGTAGAAAAAGCGATAGACCTGATAAAGGGTTGTTTGTAGAAGGTGAGGAATTTGATGATGAACTAGAAGAAGAACCTGAGCCAAATGCAATATTCGATGAAGAGAACCCTCCAGAAGAGTATGTTTGGGGTGATCAAGGGTCCGTTTTGGTGGCACGGAGGATCCATCTCACTCCAAAGGGTGACAATGACAGTTGGCTTTGTCATAACATATGTCACTCCACTTATACCATTGGCGGTAAAGTCTGCCAACTCGTTATTGATTCGGGCAATTGTGAGAATATAGTGGCAAAAGAAATTGTCCGAAAGCTGAAGTTGGAACTTACAAAACACCCTTATCCCTACAAGTTGTCTTAGCTTAAGAAAGGTAATGAGGTCAAAGTTACTAAGCGTTGTTTTATTAACTTTTCTATTGGCTCGAAATACAGGGATAAAGTGTGGCACGATATTGTTACTATGGATGCTTGTCATCTTCTGTTGGGATGAAAATGGCAGTACGATAGAGATGTTACACATGAAGGCCAAACAAATACTTAGAGCTTCATATGGGACAATACTTGAATCATACTCATTTCCCAGAAAAATACTGTGCCTGAATTACCAGTCGGAAAGGGTTCTAATCTCTTGTCAATGGGCAGATTTATGAGGGAGATGGAAGAGACGAGGATGGTGTATGTACTGGTTGGCACAGAGGGAGAGATTGGTGGATCTTTTCCAGAAGCTGTGAAACCATTACTTTAAGAGTTTCAGAGTGCATTCCCTGAAAGCCACTCCGATGAACTACCACCTTTACATGATATACAACATCACATGATCCGGTTCTGAGGTCGAACTTGCCTAACAGGCCACACTACTGCATGAGTCTCAGCCCTTGTGTTGTACCTGCATTTCTCATGGCAAAGAAGACAGTAGTTGGCGTATGTGCGTAGACAGTCGAGCCATAAATAAAATCACAGATAAGTACAGAATTTTGATTCCACGACTGGATGACTTGTTAAATCAGTTGAGTGGAGCTACTATTTTTAGTAAACTGGGCATGAAAATTGGTTATCACTAGATTCGAATACGTCCTAGAGAAACTTTGAAGACCTCCTTCAAGACTTGTGAGGGGTTCTACGAGTAGTTAGTAATGTCGTTCGGATTTTCTAATGCTCTTAGCACCTTCATGTGGGTCATGAACCAAGTTTTGAGACCCTTCATTGGTACCTTTGTGGTGATGTATTTTGATGATGTTTTGTTTTATCGTGTTGACCCTAATCTGCATGTATAGCACTTTAGAGAGGTTCTTTCAGTTTTGCAAAGGGCGCATATTTATGTGGCCCTCAATAAATGTTCGTTTATGACAAACATGGTGTTATTTCTTGGCTATGTTGTCTCCGAAGATGGAATCTCCATGGATGATTCTAAGGTGGACACAGTGAGACAGTGGCCAAAGGAAACTAATATCCATGAGGATATACATGAGGCTGTTCAAAAAAAATCTACAAGAGTCCAATGCAAAATACAAGGTTGCAACTGACCAAAAACGACGTCATGTAGAGTTCGATGTTGGTGATTATGTGTGGGATATCTTGACCAAGTATGAGTTTTCTATTGGAGAGTACAACAAGCTTGCTGCAAGGAAGATTGGACCGCAAGAGATTATTAAGAAGATCAGTTCTAATGCTTATCCTTTAAAGCTGCCAAGTCATATTCGTACGGCTGACGTGTTCAATGTGAAGCATCTTGAGCCGTATTATGGGGATTGTTTTGATGATGACATTGTGAATTCGAGGGAGAGTTCAATCCCAACCGAGGAGAATGATGAAGTAGAGGTGACTGCGGATGATTATTTAGAAGCGTTAGATTGAAACAAGATGCATCGTGCGCACAGTACCTTCAAACGAGCATAGTTTTCGGCTTGGGAGTCGGAATTAGGCTTATAATACCATTTCGGAAAGCCCTCAACAATAACGAAAAGATATGTGCAATATGTGTCGGCTGTGTAAAATTCATTTAGATCCTAAAACGACCTCCAATGTCTTTTATCAGTTTTAGTAACTTTTTCTTTCCTATTTCTTTTAGGCTTGTTTTTAGCAGTTTCCTATTTTTTTAGGACTGCTTTTCTTTTATTTGTTTCATATTTCTTTTAGGATTACTTTTTAGCAGTTTTTCTATTTCCTTTCGGATTGCTTTTTAGCAATTTCCTGTTTGTTTTAGGACCGCTTTCCTTAGATAGGATTTTCTTATAAATAGGGGAGTGATTGTAGAGATTCAAATATTAGAAATTTTATGAGATTGAATTGAGAAGTTTTCTCTTTTATTCCTATTGTTCTAAGGTTTTGCCTAAGACCCTAGCAAGTTTAGAAGGTTGTGTGCTTCTGAGCCGGATTCATTAACTCTCTTCTTTTTCACCCTACATCAGTTGGTATCAGAGCTAGTGTCAATATGTCGTCTTGTTGACATAGTGGGTGAGATGTTCCTTTGGAAGATTACGAGCTTGATGTTGTAGCAAGACTCACATCAAAAATCGAGATCCTAACCCAGTAGATTGCCACTTTGACCGCGCATCAGAATAGGGAGCATGATACTGAATCCGAAAATCCTTTTGCAAAAGTCAACCTGAGGAGGAGCGACGATTTTTATTCAAGGCATTAGGAATTTGGATTGAAGGTTGGTATGCCTGATTTCCACGGCAGTATGCAACCAAAATATTTTCTGGATTGGATTAATACTGTGGAAGAGATTTTGGATTTCAAAGAGGTTCTCGATGATAGACGGGTCATAGGCTCACATTGGTACATGGATGGACATGCGCCACACCATCAGCGGCGTCCATAAGTTTATCTGAAGGTTCCAGTGCCACGACTACTACTGGACGTTGATGTCGAAGGAGTCTGCCAAGGTGCAAAGAAATTATATGAACTGCCATGACTCCCCCAACAAGGCCGAATGTAACATTGTCGACGATGCTAGGCACTGGAGAAGTCCCTATATGGACTACCTGAGTCACGACTATGTACCGGAAGACAGAGTATAGAGAATTCTCCTAAAGAAGAAAGCTGCCCGGTACAACCTCGAAAAGGGGAAACTATTCTGCCTAGGATTTGGCAGGCGAAACCTGTCACATCCCAAACCTAGAGATCTCAATAGAATCCCTAAAGATTTGAAATATAATTCTCACCCCATTCAACATAGGAGTGGATAAGCAATAGATTACCAAACCATTGAATTAAGTAAGATAATTATAAAATAAAGTTCTGGAAAATAATATTATTCAGAATAATATCCAACCAAAATAATCTTCAAATAGAAAACAACGGAAAAAAATGTAACTTTAAGTCTCATGCTTCAATCAAAGCCCTATTAAACTACTCAAATTTGGTCCTAATGATAATAACTCATCTTCTAAGGCACGCACACAGTCCTCCCAATAATTGATAAAACTGGGGTGGGGTGCTGTTGTCACATCCCAAACCTAAAGAGATCCTTGGGATAGCCAAAAGGATGGAATTGTAACTCTCACCCCAATGCAATGGGAGTGGATAAGCAATTTAGAACATAGGGGAAAGCAAATCATTATTCTAATAAACAATCAATAAATATTACAATGTGTTCATCTAAACAACTAAATTTAAATCTACAATATCTAATACGTCATATCTAATATATATATATATATATATAGCTTCTATTCCCATATACTCCCATATAGCTGCTCTCTACGATAGAAGTCAACCAATATCTAAAAAATATAAATAACAACAACATAAGCTGGAAGCTCGGATGAGTAAATCAAGGTATTTACTCAAAACACATGCTATAAGAAAATAGATAAATATATTATAATAACTGTAAATAAGAGGAATCAACTATATATGTGTAGCATAGCAACACAACATATAAAGTATTCTCTCCAATCTCCCTTGGTTTATTATAAAGTCTGTAAGTCATAATCTGGTCATCTTATACTAACATGCCTAAATCTATATTATAGCATGCAATCAAGTGTATCATACACAAGATCAATCACACATGAACATGCACAATAATATGAAATCCAGATGCATGTTGTTCAACATTCGAATAATCTATGTCCACGCCAAATCCAACCTCGGACTATTTGAGATGTTATCATGAACCATCCCCTTCATACACGGCCATGAATAGGAGGTTATTCTATGGGTACATCGTAGTTTCTAGGGCTTCATCCGGCCTAGTGGGCACAATCGCTTATTTTTTATTTAGAGGACTCATCCTAGAGAATCATCTAGATTAAACCTTGTGGAACATAACATAACCGGATCTGCCAACAAAATTCACTCATATGATTCGACCTATTGGGAAGTGCACTCCCTTGCCTATCATCTAACCACAAGTCTCTTGAGGAATATCTATACCAGGCTCTCTCTCACCTTGGGTGAAAACAACATAACAGTCCATCATGGACAACATATCCTCACAAATACTCATAGATCACAATACATATAAGTACTAATCTAGCTGGACACACATGTGCCTCAAAAGAACAAGCCATCCCGGTTGGGTAGTAACAATGCAACTCATTAATTCATGCTAATTACTAATGCGAATCTCACAACAAAGTAGAGATGATATAATGTTCACACACATACATTCATCAAGCACCCACATGAGTCACATTCTCATAAGCTAAATCATCATAATGCACATAGGCAAGTATGGATAGGAAAACATTCCTCTATCCATATCTATCATAGATAATTATAAGACATATAGTGAAGATTCACGCCACTCATATACTGAAGAGTGTACTCTTAAGGTATCTTGTCAAAATACCAATCACATATTTTCATTCATTTCATTTTCATGTGCACATAGACCATCATGATCACATAATGAGTATATACATTCATCATAATGAGTATATTTATCAAAAGTATGTAAGGCAAGTCTAATATTGTATATTGATCATGTACCAGGTCATTAAGATGTTCATCTCCTTGTATACCTAACATCATATTGAATTCAAGATTGTAATAGGTCCTTAGGTGGGTATAAATAGGTAAATTATTGTAATACTACTTCTAATACCTTCACATACTCAAGAAATATGTAACTACAACTTGTACACATGCTCAAATAGATTTGATGGTCAAAACAGATTTTGGCACACCGTTCGGTTAGGAGTTCAGTATGTCGTGAATTACAAAAGTGTGCAGAAGATCAAAAGTTTAGAGGTATGGGTCCTACATGACCTAATTAGACTAAGTCCATCATTATCTCTCCTAACATGAGGGATTCAGCAGACCCTTCGGTTTACCCTGGGGGTTACCGAAATCCAAAGTTTGAATGCCTAGAAAACTTCGGTTAAGGGTTCGGTTTACCGAGATGCCTTTTGCACACCAACCCGAGAATAGTTCTGAGTGCATTCTGTACTCAATAATTTCGATAAGGGCTTCGGCATGCCGAGAAGGATACCAAAGTGAGTTTTTAACTTCTTATGGATGGGATTTCTCCCATAGTTAGTTTAGGGTCTATCTCACCTTCTAATCTGGTTTACAAAAGAAATCTATTTTTACAAATCAGATCAACACCTTAATTCTGATGAAAATATCAGTTGGTCACTTCTCGAGGTCTACTCTTTAATTTAATTGGTCTCTTCAATTCAACCATATTTTAATTATTTGGGTTTTACTTATGGAGACATGGGGCAGTGATTTCCTCCATTTTATAGCATGAATTAAGATTAAATACACAAGAATTTAAAAGGAAAACTCACCTGTTATGCTCTAAATCTTCTTCTTGATGCTAAGTTTTTATTTCTGGGTTGAGGAATTCTTCTAGTTTCTCCTAGGGTTTCCCCCGAAATATTGTTGATTCATATCCCTTGATTATCTTGTTAATCATGTTTATTTATATATTCATGTGTTAGAGTCCTAGTATGACTAGTACCTTTCTTATTTGGCTTATCAAGACTTTTAATATGATTAGGACTTCTATTATGCTCCTAATATTTGATTTCTTGATTATCTATTAGTAATTCACGAAATTAAACTTATTCTATAATTTACTTAATTCCTTTGGGCCTTAAGGAACTTACTTAAGCCCATTAAGTTTATTACTAAGCCAATACGAAATAAGTAATTTCCAGATTAGTAGTTCCAAGCCCAAATAAGTTAGATCAAATCAATTTAACTTTATCTTGCACTTATATTAAAAACTTTAAGTTTTTAATTAGGTTATAGCACACCTAATTTCTATTTTACCCTTTATATCCTTATCTTTTCTAATCCTATATTTCGAACTCTCACAATCGCTCTCCTACGCGACCAGCAGCCAAGTAGTAGAAGTGTTCCACAGTAGGCCATACAGTGACCCGAGACCGCCATAAGAACACAACAAATCTAGAAGCCGGACCATCACAAACATATTGAAAAGAAATGCCCTAATCATACCCAAATTGATGAGAAAACCTATGTGCATTGTACAACACCAGATGAGACTTCCAACCAATCAAAGCAAGAAGGAACAACGGCGTCACAGTAAGAAAATGGGCCCATACAAAACTACTCAAGTTCGTCCTCTCCCACAAGATCTCATCCGTGGTTACAAGGCGATTCGAGCCAAGAGTCGCCTCTTTACCAAGCATCACCATCATATAGGGACGAAAGTGTCACATCCCAAACTTAAGAGATCTCACTGGAGTCCCTCAAATTCTAAAACATAACTCTCACCCCATTCCACGATGGGAGTGGAAATCAATACATAGCCAAAATCATAAGGTAAAACCTGATAATTTATATAATAATGAAAGATAGTCAAAATAAGGCTATTACAACCAAAAGTAAAATAAAGTACTTAGTTTCATGCTAATCAAATCCCTAAGTAAAATATCGCCCAACAATTGCCATTAATAAACCTTGGCATGCAAGCCAACAAAAACGAGTGAAATCCCTAATAAAAGTTTTAATAATTTCTTCAATAAAATCAGTAGCTTCTTCCAAACTTTGTTCCAAGGCTTGGTCTCCATAATCCAAGTCATCCTCCTCTATAATTCCTGAAATATGGTTGCTTGAAAACGTAAGCTACACTTAGCTTAGTAAGTAAACAAGAGTAACAAAACTTATGATTGAAGTAGGGACAATGCCACTCTCCAATGGTAATCCAAATAAACAGTAAATTAATGTGTGATAAATAATGATTGTGACCACATAATAAGTGAGAAGTATCAATATGCAAGTGAAACATGTATCATATGTATGAGGTCAAGATTTAACAATGTATGTTGTGCGCCTATCATGTATAATCACCAAGTGTGATCTACCAAACAATATCTAATATGCAATGCAGCTCTTAGGTATATCATAACATAAGTCCCCACATGATCGATCCATCTTTGAGCAAGATGTCTTAACGAACCATCCCCTGCATACACGGCCACTCTCAAAGATAGGACATTCTACGAACATAACATAGTTTTAAGGGGCTTCGACCTAGAGGGCACAGTTCCCCCACTTATTTTTGATCAAGGGTAAAATATCCAAGGCATCACAAGTGTGAAATCTCCTCACGGAAACATTATTTATCAATAACCAACAGATTCACTCAATAAGGTCCATAGGTTAAATAAATTGGTATGTTGGATTACTAGTCCCTCAACACAGAAAATACAAGTCTCATCACTCATTATGATTTCCAGATCATAAATTCACTCTTTAAAACCTTCAAATCCAGAATATGGATTCACATACAAAAGGGTAAAGCTTATAGATCAAATCCATGGTCATGAAGCTAATGATGTGCATGTTAGTAAGTGCTCATTAACTAATGATTCAAATCATGTGTACAATGTGTAACAAACCTAACTACCATGATAGCATTCATAATTCATGAAATAAGCACGTGATATGAAAGCAGAGCAAGCATGTCCATCAAATCACAGCAAATAGGATCAATAATAGCAATTAGGATCAAATAAGAAGTAAGCAATTAGCACACTTAGATTCGAACCAAAATAATAGAATATTTAATTTAATCAGATCATATTAAGCATGTCTGTGAAATTTCAGATTAAATAACCTAAATTTGTAAATCTCGGCCGACCGAGGGTCTACCAAACAGGCTTGGTAGGGTCTCGGTGAACTTTTCGGTATGCCGAATAGTCTGCCGAAATCCTATTGGGTTTCTGGGTTGGTCACATTGTCAGATTCGGTAGGGTTTTGGTATGCCGAGTGTGTCAGCTCGGTAGCCTTTTCAGTAAGCCTATTTTGGTCTCTGTGGCGCTCGGTATACCTTTCGGTATGCCGAGATGGTCTCGGAATACTTTCCAGAATTCAAACTGATGTTACTGTTAGGTTCGGTAGCCCTTCGATATGCTAAGGAGGCTGCTGAATGGTTTTGGGTTGGTTCGGTGGGCTGTTCGGCATGCCGAGGAGGCTGCCGAAGCTCGGGGTTTGGCCAAAAAGTCCAAAATTCGTCCCCTTCCTCAACTCTAATCACAAAACCTTCTTAAGTAACCATAATTAGTATTGAATTCCAAATAAACCCAATAAATAAATCACATAAACCAATAACTTTAAATAATCTTACGTTCTCCTACATTAAACTTGGAAAACAAGTAAAGCTTTTAGAAAACAATTGAAAAACAACAATGCTCCTATTAAAACCATAAACCATGCTAAACTTGAATACTTACCTTGATCTGACGTGTGGTGTAGAGTGTTACATCTTTGTTCTTTCTCTTCCTCTTCTTCTTTTTCTTCTTCTTCTTCAGAAATTTCCAATTATGAATTTAACCTCTAATGGTCCTATGTTTATTTAGACACTTAGAGACTCTCTTATTAGTAACTAGTAACTTTCAATCCTAGGCCTTGATTGGGAGTTATTAATCTCAGCCATTGGATGGATTTCCCAGCCCTTGTGGGTTAGTTTCTAATATTGGTTTTCTTACTAATGTTTGTTTTAAGCTTAACTTTAATTTGAATAGTTTCTATTTTACTTAATGAGAGAATCTTACTAACTTTTTAACTTTCATTCTCAACCATTGATTGGGAAACAAAAGTTACTGCGAAATCCTAGCCACATGTTTCAACTTTAGGAGTTGAGATTGTGTGTGTTGTACATAGTTTCCTTGTTGTACAATCCACCAATCATAATTAGTCAAAGTCAAACAATTCAGCAATTGCTAAAGTTTTAAATTAATCCCTAATTTCCTAATAATTACACGTTAACCCCTAATGTTTTGTTTGGGTTATTATAGAAAGCCAAAAGTGTCTTTGATATCCAGAACCTCAACAAGACTAGAAAAATCATTTCCCAGTCGGGTATTATCCCAGCTCCAGCCACGAGGATAGCGATTACGTAACTTTCGAGTCTTCATCGTACCATCTAGCTGCCTAGAGATTTCATCCCTAAAAGCAGGAAAGATCTGAGGTTCAGGTCGTATGTCCGAAAGCGCTCATACAAAAGCATCTACAAAAAGGAATAGAGACAAGAATCTCAACGTCATAGTGGCCCATAGACACACAAACCGCCTCCGACACAGTGTCCAGCCAAGTACCCCAAAAACAAGGAGCCAATGCAAAGGATTGCCCCTGCACCATGGGAAATACCTTTTAGAAACACGACCATTAGGCGAACCCTCAAGAATAAACCTGCTCAGCCAAAAGGCTATGAAGGACTCCAAACGATATTTGCTATTCACCCTGGGACCAGCCTTCCGCCCTCAGTTCTCTTTGGTAACACCTTCCACAAGCGGCTCAAACTCAGCATAAAAGTAACGAATCCAACCATAGAAGTTAGAATGCTTAATCTTTCGAAAACCAGCTTGCTGCGGGAATTGATCAAAGCTTTTCTCAATGCAGCGTCAATCACCTTCTCCTCTTCATTAAGCACTATCTTCCCAATATCATCGTCCTCAATGATACTAAGCTTCATCAAGTAATTGATGTCTTCTAAGGAAGGAAAGAAATCCCCCCAAGGCACCACAAACATATGGTATGCAGGACTCCAACGAGACACCAAGGCAGTAAGAGCCGTCGTGTCCCGCTTCAAATCCAGATCAGAAAAGAGCATTATGGAGCTGTCAATTCCGGCTTTCTCTAATGCCTTCTGAAACTGCAGCACATCGCACATCTCCTCACACCATTCCCTCCAGCCACCAGAGGGACCAACGTGCGATTCAAAATTTTTATTTGACGAGGGAATATCCCCCTTTGCACCAAAAACATCGCCATCTCACATTCGAATGCATCACCGACCTCTGTACCAGTGCAATGCAGCCTCCATCTGCCAAAAGGCTCGAAGCTATCCATGTGCAACTTCCAAACGTTAACCCAGAAATGGTCGTCTTGTCTCCCCATACAGCCTCCGGTAGCACCTCCGGAGGTGGACACCCCTTCTTACTCAACACATCAAGATTGTGCGAAGTAGCCTCATCCCTCTTACGCCCAGCACCCTTGGTTCCTGCCATCACCGCGCCTTTCTTTAAAAATGCAAATGGAAAAATAGAAGAAGGATTAGATCCAACGCTAATCTTGACTATCATCAACAACAGTGGCTGACTTCAACGATCCGGCTGCTACAACACACAACAAAAGCTAAATACAGAAATTCAAGTGATGTCAAAAACAAAAAAAAAGTAGAAAGAAGAGGGAAAAGCAAAACTAGATCAAGCATGCATATTGCAAAAATTAGCAACCCAAGATGATGGGGGAATGGAAAAAAGAAAGCGGAGAAAATGACAGAGATGGCATACACTTACCTTCTCCAACAAATACACCCTCACTAAGAGAAATCGCCACCCAGTGTAGGAAGGTCTGTAGTGAACAACAAAAGAACTGCACGCCTATAAGCAAAGAGAACTCACTCCAATCCTCTCTCCCATTGAGTATAAAAAAAAAAAAAAGAATGACCCAGAGCAATGATGAACCGCCGCACCAACATGAAACTAGACGTGAACTCTCATACACAACATTCAAGGAAAACTCGTCCGATTAAATCTGAATTTAATGGCCGCGAAAAAAATACACTCAACTGCCTCTCAGACGATGCCTCGGGCAATTGCAATGCTTTATGCGTGAAACCAAATGCAAGCACCAACACACAAAAGGTGCAACCACCAATGGAATTTGAAACTATCACATACCAAACTTCAGGAAATTCACATGGGAACCCCCTTATGTTCGAAATATAACTCTCACTCCAATTTACATCGGGAGTGGAAATAATATAAAGCCAAACTATTAAATATAATATAAAACTTAAAGAAATTACTTTTATTGAAATTAATCAAATAAAACTAAGTCTATTACAACAAAACAACTAAGTAAATCACAGCGGAAAACAAATAAAAATATATTCTATTCTCATGCTTCAAATCAAATCCCTATTAACTAACCTAACTAATAATCAATTACATAAATCTAAATAAATAACCCTATTACATATTCTACTAAAAGCCATCAAAAAATAATCTAATAAATATTAAGGTCTTCATCATCTTCTTGATTTCCACCTTGATCACCATGGTCCAGCTGTCCATTAACTAAAGATCCTGAAATATGTTATGCTCGAAAGCGTCAGCTACACTTAGCTCAGTAAATAATCAATTAAACTATATTTAAGATTGAAGTAGGGTCAAAACCACTCTTCAATGATAATCCATAGACTAAACAACAATACATACAATAATATGACATATGACATGATCATAAGATATGCAATTAATGTGTTGGTTCAATTATTAATGAACCCAATGCATGCTCATGCAACAATGAATGGGTAATCACAAAGTGCGATTCATGCAAAAACATATGCTGTGCAAATATGCATGTTGTTCAGAATTCAAATATTTTATGCGCCACACTAGACCAATCAATTACTGAGCAAGATTTCGTAATGAGCCATCCCCCCAATACAGGCTACTCAAGTAAGATATTCTATGTACGCATCATAGTTTCTACGAGCTTTGACCCAGACGTCACAATCGCCTCAGTTATTTTCGGTCACGGGAATATAACCAAGGTGTCCAAAAATAATATAGGATCAAACCTAAGTGAGCCATACGCTACCCGAATGCCAACATAATTTCATTCGGCATCTGTTACATATAATACGCTATCAAGATGAAAAATAATGTGGTATATTGGGTAGCAAATCCCTCAACCTATGCAAATCAATCCATCTGGGACTTCCTCACTATATTATGATATTCAGGATCACAATAACTCTCGGTTATATCATAACTGTCAACCTATGTGAAGATATGATGGTATAGTCAACCACATGACCAGATTATGGTCAATAATTCAATCAGGCTTATGATGTGCAAGTGTAGTATAAGTGTACATTAACTAAGCAAACAAATATGTGTACAATGGTGCATTATATCTAGATAATTAATATGAGTATGCAATTCATGGAATATGTTCCATAGTATCAAACAAATTCAATTCATAAGTCATCTTATATTAAAATATATGAAATCCTCAATTTAACATATCAATCATGAAATCAGTTTATAATAACACCATTAACATCACAAAATAAATATAAAATATTTTATAACTCAATCAATCAATTTAATCAATCAAAACCACATTAAGTGGCTGCCCAGACAATCCCGGTGGCCTAACCGGCACACCGGTTCTGTCCGGCAAACCACACAGTATAAAACAAATCCCTCCAGCAGGCTAATCGGCACAACGGTAGCCAACCGGTAGCTTTAACAGTGATAATTATAAGGGCATCAGGGGCAATTCTGGCAGGCTAACCGGCACACGGGTAGGCTGTCGGATTGGATTTTCTGGGTTTCCCAGATTTGACGTACAGTCGGTATTTTGGTCATAATCTTGTGTATACTTATCGGAATCACCTCAAAACTATTGTTCTGGGTTCCTAACGAATAGGTGAATCTTAGAAAATATAAAATAAATTATATAAAATATATACATAGGTCCGGTAATCGATAGTTCAAATCTTTATAATTTTCCAGTCATATATGAAAAAAGTAGAGAAGATAAAGAATTTAAGGTTGTGCTATGTCATACTCATTGAATATGACCTATACACCTAGTTCAATTTGAAAATAGAGTTTAATTTGATTACTTACCTTGGGTTTGCTTGCTAAATCTTCTTCTTCCTCTTCTTAGTTCAAGTTCTGAAATCCTTAGCTTCTCTAAGCTCCTAATGCTCCAGCAATATTCTTCTACTTATTCTTCTTCTTCTTCTTTTTCTTCTTCTTCTTCTCTCTCTCTCTCTCTCTCTCTCTCTCTCTCTCTCTCTCTCTTTTGGAATATGATTCACACGTCCACCCCTAGCGTGTATATAGTTTCCTGATAGTTTCCTATTTAGTCTAGCAGTAGTTATCTAAGTTGGATTATGTTTTAGTTTGTAGACCTTAGATTTAGATTGGATTAATTATAGCCATTAGATCTAGGTTCCTAGTTGTAGTTAAATTAGTATTTATCTTCTTTTAATTACTATGTCTTATCCTAAATAGAATTTATATTATCCTTATTAGTGTCCTAGTCTTACTTGAACTAGTCTTTATTAATCTATTTAATGTGGAATCCTAATTATAATAGGTTACTTGTTTTCTAATCTGGTTTCTAATTGGTCTAGAACTAATGTTCAATTATCTTATTTAATTGGACTCCTACTTAAGTTCTGATTGATCTAAATTAAATACCAGCCCTTAGATTAAGATTAAAAGTTCCTACAAGATCCCAACCACACATTATAACTTAAGAGTTATGATTTTGTGTGAAGCACTTTAGTTTCCTATAGTGCATGCCACCAATAACAAACAGTCAAAGTCAAATCTGTAACTAACTTACTAAAAATTTAAATTAACCCCTATATTTTAATTAATTACAAATTAATCCCTATAAAAGTTCTGGTTATTATAGAAACAGACGAAAGCAACCCAAATCAATTCAACATGGAACATGAGGCAAGCAGAACAACATCTATTCATTTGTACAAAGTTACAGGACCACCTCGGTGGATACACAAAACACGGGGGAGAATTACAACAAAAAACAAAAAGAGAAGAGAAAGATACACACATGACAGCGAACTACCAAGCATCCAAAATAATGTCGCCGTCAAAGGGATAAAAAAATTTGTTAACCATTTCAATATTCAAGGCCATCTCCTCTATAGACAGCTTCACTCCGTCCATGTGATCGTTCAACTCTTTGATCCGCCTTCTCACAGTCTGGTGCTGCACCTCGAACCCATCATATTCCGCTTGCACTTCACGCAACTTCCGAATCATATGAGAGCATACTCTCTCACTCTCCGCACTCTACGTGCCTTCAACCTGACGTGCTATCTCTGCGTCCAAATCTTCAGCCTCGCGATACACTAGGTCAGCCTGCTAACTCGTAATAGCAGCACCTAGTTCTTCAAAGAGACGAACAAATCTGTCGTGCATGTGAGAAAACTGGTAGTAGATAAAGTAAAGTGCTTCCACCACCCAGAGTATATGAAACTTTCATTTGCTAATCACTTCACGAAGATATCGAGTTAACAGAAACAACTACTTAGTCGAGACATCTGAACTCATCACCGCAACTTCTCCCAAAGTCACGACAAAGCCCATCCATAGACCATTGTCATTGGGAAAAGGCAAATTGAACGGAAAGGACGGGTAAAGCTTTGAAAGTATCACCTCTATCAAATTCTTCTTAAACTCAACATCATCAGCCGAATGAATGAATCCTAGTCCCCATCGCTCTTCAAAGCGCACCATAAATAAGTGTCCCCCACTATGAATCCCTTGCAATGTGTGAAGGGTCTCCGCTCCACAAGCAACTATTGTATTCTCATTAGCCATCGTTTACTCTACAACACACACAAGTAGAAGAAAGGATGCAATACGTTGGTAGGAAGATCTCGTCCTAAATAAAGCCATAGTGTATGCAAGTTCCCAAGAACATGCATAATGATACAACATTTATAGAGTATCCAGGCAAAAGATTCAACTACCATAAACCGATAATAACTCAAAAATCAAATTCGGAGGAGAAAGTTACATCAACATTCATGCAGGTGCAATTAGAAGCTTGAACGAAAACACATGCATTAATTACCAAATATTATAGACGTGCAACATCAACCAAGGCTACTGGCCCCTCCCACAGCAGTCAAAATGAGGGAGAGAGCTTTCAAACAAAAGGAGGGAGGAGGAAGCAAGAAGAAACAACTTCATAGACAAAACCATAAATCGACACCAAAAAGGCGGTAAAATTTGTTCGCCAGCTCTATCTTCTCTTCGAATAAGCGCCATCGGGAATCCAAAACCTCCACACCACCCTCTAAGAAATGCATGGCATCCAAACAATCCCTCTCACTCTTCTAGAAGCGACGTATTTCTTTCTGGTACGAGAAAGCAAGATCACCATTCTCGTCTTCATTAGCAAGGCACGATTTCGCCCGCTTCATGGCCCGAACAGCCTGGAGTTCAGCATGTCTACTCTTGTTAGCAGACCACGAAGGATTGGCACGTCATAGTCCAACAACAACTTTCAATTCACATTTTCGCACATCAAGGCAACGATTTCCAGCCATAAAGCCAGCGAAGCAAGCCAGTAGAGGGTTGAGCAGCCACAAACAATTGAAACGGCCATGACGAATGACATTGCGCGCATGACAAATAATTAACTCAAGTTCTTTGACACTTGTCTTGATGGAGAAACATGCGATCTCTTACAAAAGGATCAAAATCTTTGCCCACTTAGCCTGATTATCAATCACCAGCGGAGGCAGCAATAGCTCCTAAAACAACTCGAGGTAAACGTGAAAGCCCATATAAACTTCATATAGTGTTCCTTTAAGTCCTCCGGCGACTGACTGAGGAGAAGATGAACACTCAAGTTACCCTCTCGAAAGTGATAACGCCTCGACCACAAAACCTCGTACCTAGAAGTAAAATCAGGACGATATTCCGCAGAGAGAACCATGCAAGGATCAAGTAAACCACAAAATGCAAATAAAAGCAAAGAAAGAAGGATAGATGTTTTGGTAAAACATTGCATAATTTTATATATAACACAAAAAGGAGTGCAGTGAATGCACTAGCATTGTACAGATGTGATGCAATACAAAGACTGAAACAAAATACACCTTTTCACAAGTATATACATAAATACACGTACCGACACAACAACAAATATGAGGATGATTACAAACACTAGGGGAAGGAGGAAACCAAGAAATCACAAGTGGTCTGCCACAAGATCTCTCCCCATGGGAGTGAAATAAGTACTAGCCATCTGACGGCACATCTCACCCTCTTGCAAAACCATCAAGATGTCACATCCCAAATAAGTTGAGATCCGTGGGATACCCGAATGGTTAGAACGCAACTCTCATCCCATATCCCTGTGGGAGTGGCAAGCAATATAGAGACATAAGCGAAAGTAAATTACAACAGTTCTAACAACATATAAGGTTAATAATTACAATATCCTTAAATTACAAATCTAAGAAATTAACTAACTAATTCTATTACATCAAAATATCCCTAAATTCTATCTATTAATCCCTTCTTTCCCATAGCTCTCGTTTGTGATCTATATATCTTTCATTAATACCTGAAAAACATTAATAAAATATATGTAAGCCAATGCTCGTGTGAGTAGACCTTTAGAGCAAGGTACTTACTCATCACCTAAAGCTACTAGCAAAAATATATAATATAATATAATGATGATAATTCTGGAAATATATATGACAATGATATGAAAATGAAATCTGTAAATTTATATGATGATAATGACAAAAACAACACTAATTTTCTCTCATTCAAATCTCACTTGGTCTATATCATAAGGATATCAATGGTCATACTTTCATAGTATATGCCTAATTCTATATGATAATCGTATCAAGTGTATCATACACAAGATAACAACAATAATATCAATAATCACATGATAATGCAGTATACATGATGTTCAATATTCGAATAGTTCAAGTCTCACACTAGACCAATCAATTACATTGAGCAAGATGTCTTAATGAACCATCCCCCGCATACACTGTCACTTTCAATGATAGATATTCTATGTGCGCATCATAGTTCTAAGGGGCTTCAACCTAGAAGACACAATTCCCCCACTTATTTGCAATCACGGGAATATAACCAAGGTGTCTAAGAATAGGATCAAAACCTCAGTGAGACATGAATCATCCGAATACTAAAGGGGTGACTCTTATGATTCATATTGGGACCTCGATACAAGGCCTATCCTGCACTTCTCATCTTAGCACAAGTATACTGAGTCACATATCTCTCACCTTGAGCAAAAACAAATAATAATATGTAGTCCATCTTTGGACTAAATAATGGTATAGCCTGTCCTGATTCAAGACGGTATCCTTTATTAGTTGTACACAATGTATTTAGGAAAATGTACTTCCTTGGTAATAGGATATAGGTCAATGCCATCTTGGCTGGGATTTTATATGCAGCTCATAGATTCAGGCCCGTTTATTAATGCAAAGCACAACAATGATTTCACAGACATATATTCAAAACAGCATAGACATGAGCACAATCTCATGATACTAGACTACTGAATAAACACATAATATACATATATAGGTTGATGCACAAACTTATGTGATGATGATGCTATACATAGTATAATTAAATATTATAATTTATATAAATATTAAATATGAGATGTTCACACAATCAAGGTCTTAATGCTATTAAACAAATTATCCAACCACATAAGTGGTTCACCCAACAGTTCATAGGATCTGGATCAATTATCATGTCAACATGTACATAACTTATATCATCAAGTTTATAGGGATTTCATACCGTAAGGGGATTTTAAGAGGGTCATTAGGATGTATTGGAAGTCAAAAACATGTTAGGTCTACCAATCAAGGGTCTGCAAGGTCTCAAATTATCAATTTAGGATCACTGTGGCTAACTGGCAAGGTGTCCGGTACACTGGTGGGGTCTGGCTACAGTGTAGGACATGGGCTGGCTCAACCGACAGGGTCCCAGCACACTAGTTGGGCTGGTCTATGTAGTATACAAAGGATCATCCGATAGGGTCCCGGTAAGGTCCAGGTACACCGGTTGGGTGGTGAAACCCAATCGACAGGCTACCGGCACACCAGTGGATCCGATTGGCTAGGCAAAGGCCTGCCTGCACCAGGATTCACCTAGCAGGATAGCAAGCATGCTGGTAGGGTACCGATAGGCTAGGCAGAAGCCTACCTATGCCATAAGTTCACCCGGCAGGCTAACCGGTACACCGGTTGGTCTGCAGGATCTGGAAAAAGGGTTTTAAGTCAACATAATTTCCAATGTTGATCATCTAATCACCCTAGTGCTTCGTGCATGGTGATTTGGTCAACTTAATGGTCAAATTAATTTAGATTTTAACAATACTTATATAATAAACTGGTTTCTTGGTTTCCTTAACAATCTTCACTAACAACATAGATTATTGTTATTAATTTCATGTGATCTTTTCTGGGTTTTAGTAATATTATCATGGGGAAGGGTTATGCATGTGAAAAAGAAAGGAATTGCCCATGATATCACCTTAGGTGAGAATTAAATACGCGAGACACTAAAGGTAAACTCCCTAGTTGCTGTAAGGTTCACTGCCATTGTTTTCTAATCTTCTAATCATTTTCTAGTTCTTCCTAGGGATTAGCATGAAATTTTCTTGTTTTCTAATGTCTAATTCTCTTAATTAATCCTATTTTATAAATTTTAGGTGTTAGAGTTATATTAGGAATACTAGTTAGTGTTTAGCTATTAATCTAGAGTCATATTTCAATTGTGACTTAATCATTAACTGTCCTAATTTAATTATCACGAAAATTACCCATTAATTAATCTTGTTGGGCCTTAGTCTAGTTGGGCGTTAGGAATCTCATTTAAACCCACTCTAATTAATTACTAATCTTAGGCCTGTTTGGTTAATCCTAGATTAATCCATTAACTCAGTTTTTTACTTAAGCAGTAATTCTTCCTTGATGACCCTTGTTTATTTATTTTAATTTATAATCCTAATTAAATCTTATTTTATTTTGGTTAGTTTACCCTTTGCATTAAAGTTTTTTTTAGTCTGAATTTTTCAAGTCTTTACACAAGATACATCCTCGACGCGCCTCGAGGAATTTGACCTGACTATTCGTCTCCACCCAATAGACCTCCATGTCAACAAGCCATTACTGCACTTTGGCCAACTCGCCCGAGTATTTGAGACGGCGATCCAAAGAGTCAGCCATCACCGCCTTCACAGCCAAAGAAGAGTCCCGAAACTCTTAGTCTATATGAAGCATCCATATTACATCCCGCTTCCGCAATGCCAATGCCTCTTCCACCTTGGACACCTCCTTGATCAACGTCTCTTGCACATCAATAAACCTTAGAGGTGGCAATGGGTCGGGTCGGGTCATAACTGGGTCGGGGCTTAAACAGGTTGGGTCGGGTTCGACTCTTTTAACAACGGGTCAGGAAAACCTCAACCCGAACCCAAACCGCCCATAAACGGTATAACCCGCCAACCCGCTTAAAATTTAATTAATTAATTATTTATTTATTTATTAATTTTAATTTATGATTATTATATTATTATTTTAAATTTTAAATTAATAATATAATAAAAAATAATAATAAGTGGGTCACACGGGTTTGGTGGGTTGGGTGGGGTTCGACCCGTTTACCAACGGGTCGAGCAAACATCAACCCGAACCCAACCCATTTAATAAACGGGTTGATCCTAACCCGTTGGGTCGGGTCGGGTCGGTTGGCGGGTTGGGTCGTGTTTTGCCAGCTCTAATAAACCTATAATAACCCATACTAAAATAATAGGGTTAATTTGTAATTAATGAAAATATAAGGATTAATTTAAACTTTTACTAAGTTAGCTATAGGTTTGAATTTGACTGTTTGTGATTGGTGGGTTGTACTGTAGGAAACTAAGTGCTTCACACACAATCATAACTCTTTAAGTTATAATGTGTGGCTAGAATTTTGTAGGAATAATTAATGTAATCTAATGGCTTAGATTTAAATTAGAATTAATACTAGTTCCAAACTAATAAGGAATAAGATAAGAAGGATTCTAATTTAATAAGGTACTAAGCTAGATAGGAACTCAACTAAGATTAGGATAATTAAAATCAAGGGCTGAGATTTATCTAATCTAATCTAAGGGCTGGAATTTAAGACATAATCCTATACTAAGTTAAACTCTATAGAAAATCCATATAATCCATAGAGCTGGATGTATGAAACTCATAATTGAAAGAGAAGAGAAAGAAGAGGGATTGTTGGAGCTATTGTAATAACCCAAACTAAAATAATAGGGTTAATATGTAATTAATAAAAATATAGGGGAATTTAGAATTTTAATAAGTTAGCTACAGGTTTGACTTTGACTGATTGTGATGTGTGATTTGCACAGTAGGAAACTAAGTGCTTCATACACAATCATAACTCTTTAAGTTATAATGTGTGGCTGGGATTTCGTAGGAACACTTAATTTAATTTAATGGTTGAGATTCAATAGGATTTAATATTAATTCTAATCTAGTTTGGATTCGATAAATAAAAAGGATAATTAATGATTAGTTCATCTAGAAATAGAACACTAAATCTAAGGCTAGAATTAATCTAATCTAATCTACTGGCTGAAACTTAAGAAATTATCCTAAATGGATAACAACTCCTAGATTACTAATAACTAAAACCAAAAAACTATATAAACCAAGGAGTTGGACGTATGATCTATTAATTCAGAGAGAGAGAGAGAGAGAGAGAGAGAGAGAAGAAGAAGAAGAAGAAGAAGAAGAAGAAGAAGAAGAAGGAACAACAACTAGAACTTGGAATTGCAGAAGATCAAAGAAGAAGAAGAAGAATGTGTTCATCTCAACAACAACTCAAAATCCAAGGCAATTATTCAAGTTAAAATTTATTTTTTGTATGAACTAGGTGCATATGTCATATTCATTGAGTATAACATAGAACAACCATAAAATCTTATATCTTCTACTCCTTCATAAAAACATCATAAAGACGTTAATTTTCTGGGTTTTAATGCCATACAAGTATCAAGGTGAGTTAAGTAGATAAATTATGATGCAAATATTGGGTTTTATTCGAAATTGTATTTTAATATGTGTGTTTGGATAAACTAATGCAAAAAAGATGACTTAAAAGACGAAATTTATGGAGTTTTGGGCTATCCTGAAGCTTTTAGGTCAGTTCGGCTGACCAAAATGGCTAGCTGTTTGGTCAACCAAAACCAATTTGGGCTATTCTTCTGCCTAGCGGCCAGCCGAGTGTCCTATGCTTGCTTTAGGCCTTTGCCTAAGCAGTCATTTCATGGACGGAAAGCCGAAAGGCAGACGACCCACTATGTGTGTGAATTTTGGCCCCTGGCCAAGCAACCGAGGGAAAACAGCTAGCCGCCCAAGGCAATCGATCCTTGTCGGTTGGGTTTCGGTTGCCTATAGACTAGCCAAAATTCTTGAATGTTATCTGATTTACACAAAATTTTGTAGGCATGTTTATATGACCCTAGTTAGACCATATGTTGTGTTGGAATTAAATTATATTGAATATTTTGAATTTATGACTTATTGTGGAAGATTTGCTATGTTTCGTCAACATATGACTTTGAATTAGATTGCTATGACATTGGAACTCATTAAAATCTTGTTTTATAGCTTAAGATACACTTTCTCATGTACACAAGTTGTTTGATTAGTTAATGTGCACGACACTCTACACTTGCACAGCATTGCCTTTTGTGCATGATGACCATGAGTGGACTAATGCCTTGACTTGACCCCATAATTCCATATTGTTGGAGTTTATGGACATAATGAGTGTTATTATAATATGAAAATTATAATAATGGTGAGGAAGTCTTGGATGGACTGATTTGCATGTGCTGAGGGACTGGCCATCCCAATAGACCAATTTTGATTCTTGTCTTGTGAGACGAATGCTTGTCTTGTTGGATGGATGGCCGAGTGAAATTCTACTAGTAAATCGGCTAATGTATGATTCAAAAGGAACAATTCACATTAGTGAAGCCTTGGGATTTGTCCCCATGATCGAAAATAAGTGAGGAAATTATGCCCTCTAGATCGGATCCCCTAGAAACTATGATGCGCACATAGAATGGACCTCATATTCTTGCCGTTTATTCTGGAGATGTTTTCCATCCTGTTCAACCAAGGGTTTGATCGGGTGTGAACATACACTAATTGAATGCCAAACAGCATGCATATTTACATATCATATTATTGTGAATGAATAACATGTGGTGATTATATTTATTGTTGCATGAGCATGCATTACATTCATTATTAATTGAACCAGCACATGGATTGCACATCACATCATATTGCATCAAATACATCATTCATATCATTATTCTTATATACTAAGTATTCTAGTTTTGTCTATGGATTACCATTGGAGAGTGGCATTGTCCCTAATTCAATCTTAAATGAAGTTTAATTTGTTTATTTACTCAGATAAGTGTAGCTTACGCTTTCTAAGCAACATATATCAGGACCGATTGATGATGCACAACAGGACTATGAGGACCAAGACGGAGGACAAGACTATGATGAAGACAGTAGTTATAATTAGGGCTTTGTTTTATGGTTTCAATAGAATTTTTAGTAGGATTAGTTGGATTTATCTTTTTAATATGTTATTATCATTAGGACAAAATTTGAGTAATTAATATGGTTTTGATTGGAACATGAGACTTAAAGTATTTTATTTTATTTCTGTTGTTATGATTGTTTTTGTTGGACATTATTCTTAATAATATTATTTTCCAGAACTTTATTTGATAAATTATCTTACTCAATTTTATGGTTTGGTAATGTATTGCTTATTTACTCCCATAGGGATATGGAGTGAGAGTTACAGCTTAAATTTGGGGACTCCATTGAGATTTCCAGGTTTAGGATGTGACAGCTATCAGGGCTTAGTATTGTAGAAGATCAAGGAGGAGGAAAGTGTTTATCTCAATACCAACTCAAAATATAAGGTAAGTATTCAGATTAAACTTTATTTTTGATATGAACCAGGTGCATATGTCATATTCATTGAGTATGACATAGCATATCTCTTTCTTATACTCCTTAATGGAAAACATGATAAAAGATCTAATTTTTGGGTTTGAAAACCATGCCAAGATCAAGGTGAATTATCACGTCTATACAATTTAAATTTATCGGTTTGGTTCGAAATTCAAATTCATTGTATGTGTTTTGATAAAATTCTTGTGAAGAAGAGCTTAAAATATAAAAATTATAATTTTCTAGGCGATCTGGTGAGAACGGCAGACTCACGGTATAGTGTGAGTGTTCTGACCACACCACTAGGCCAGGTGGCAGACTCACGGTATACCGTGAGGCTACCGACCACCTGCGTTTTAAATTTTTAGTTACTATTAAGTGTGCCGAGAGGGATCGGTATACCGTTAGGCTACCGATCCCCTCTGTGTATTGTTTTTATGTTTTTTGTTAAGTGTGCCAGGGGGCTATACCATGAGTCTACCGATTCCACCAACACCAGGGTAGATCGACATACCCAAGGTAAGGTCAAGGTATACCATGAAAATCAAAAGTGTTCCGATTGATGAGAAATTTTGCAAGCATGGTTATATAATCCTAATTAGACCATATGTGTGATGTTGGAATTGCATAATATTGAATATTTGGAATTTATGACCTATTGTGGAAGATTGGTTATGTTTGCCCAATGGGTGAGTTTTTGAATTACATTGCTATGACATTGGAAATCATTATAATTTCGTTTTATAATTCAAAATACACTTGCTCATGTACATGTCACGCCCCAGATCCCGTGGCACGAATCCCTAGACAGGCTGACGCGAATCTCGAGGTGAGACCTTCGGGATCCACGCATGGACCGTAGATTGCTACCAAACCACAAGCAATTAAATAAAAGTAGTATTGTGCTTTCATTGAATAGTTCATCAGAGTGCGGAAGTCTAATAAACAATAAATCAAAGTAAGTAACCACATAAAGGACCTTAGGCTTCAGCAGAGCCAAGATCAATGAGGGTCTAACAATGCCCAAATGAATCCATCAAGTTACTAAAACAATTACATCCCAAAAACGTCAAGTTCAACTAGGTTAACGACTTCAGCTGAGTCCTAACCTCCACAAGAAGTCAATATAGAAAAACACCCGAATAGCCGTAAAAATCCAAAACTCCGCAATCACAATGAGGTCTCCCCAAACAATCACAAGACAAGCAATGAAATAGCACATCCACAAGGTTACAGCATCCTCTAATACTCCTACCATCTTGCAACATGAGAAGTTGTGTGAGACATTGAATGCCCAGTAAGTGCAAGACAGTTACCCGTCCACTTATGAAAATCATATCAATGGTTAGTTAGTACGACAATAAATCATAAGACAAGATGAGCAATTTAATATGAAATGAGATGGATGAATGAACATTCACATGATCTATAGATGATGCAGTACAGGCAACAAACATAATGTAGATGTATCGAAAGCAATCAATCATAATGTATGATGCAAAGTGAATGACTAAGCTAACGTATCATGATAAGTGGACCTCGAACTGTAGCTTCTCAACTAAACCAATTCAGGACAGTGTCCTAGGGACTGCCGGAAACCCCATCTCCATTCCGGGCGCATGGTATGAAGTCCAACATATGGCTAATTTCCTAGTGTACCATACTCAAGGGCTAGTGAACCTGTATAGGATCTCGCAAGCATCCTACCCTTATTTAAGTGGGCCCTTTCACCCCACCGGTTTAGTCAACCCTCCGGAGGCGTCACCAAGTTTCTCCGTAGATTTCACCTCCTGGTTTACTTATCATTCTACCTCAGCCTAGAATGAAATGCATTAGCTAGGATCTCAAATGAGGATAGGCAATGGAAACTATCCACACACCCATACACGTGGATAATTCGATTACCTATTCTCATAACCTTCCTATGCTTATCACTCCATAACAATTATATAATCAGCAATTCAATCCATTCACAAGTCATAATCATATCTGCCCTAGGGTGAGATGATGGTCACACAACACATTGGAAAGCTCAGTTTGACTCCCCGCAGGTAGGCTAGTTGTCTTCAAGTTAAACTAACTTCCAGAAATCAATATCGAACCCTGGCTGCAGCCCGTCATCATCCACCCGAGGATTTCACCAATTTCTCTCAGTACTACACAAGATTCCATGTCGTCGGCAGGGTGGTCGGTGTACTGAACCCTGCCGAATAGCCAATTTTTCCTTGGTTTAAGTCTCTGGCGGTAGTGTGGTCGATGTACCGATCGACCCTACCGATGTTTATGTGATTTCTGGGTTGTTCGGCAGGGTTTTCGGTGTGTCGATGCCTACCGAATAGACCATTTTTCTTATAAAAAGCTGTCTGTCGGCAAGGTGGTCGATGTACCGACGCCTGTTGACAGCGCCGTATCTGGGTTTCTTTCGGGAATTTTTCTGATTTTCTAATCTCTGGTCCGTGAGTTCAAATCAAGTCTAACACATGTAATAACACGTATCAAACATCTTAAACACTTCCTAGCATCGAAATCAACACAAACAACTCATATTTAACTGATCTAAACATTACTATCATAGGAATCATTTGAATCATCAAAACATAGCGCAACAAGGATCAATCCAATAAGCATAAGAGAACTACACCATCTAAGCAACTTACATGGCCGTTTTTGTCGAGTGATGCTAGCCTTCAGTCGTTCCTCCTCTTCCTGTCTTCAAGCTGGTGTCTGCGAATACAAGATCTTCTTAGCACACGATCAAACCAGAACAATCTCTCTCTTTTTCCTCTCTTCTTTTTCTCAACCTCTCTCAGATCTCAGATCTAGTTCAGTAGGGAGAATGGGGTGAGAATACTAACCCCAAACCCTAATACTCCTTACCATTCTCCCCAACCCCTCTTACCATATCCATCACCATGCTTGATTAGCTTGCTCGCTGATCACGCGCCAAACACCATTGATTGAATAAAATTATTCAATCAGCTCACAAGCCCTCTTATTATCATTATGACCCCAAACTATCTTGTTCATATAACATTGTACCCCCAAGTAGTTAATTAAACACATATCTATATTAAATAAATTCCAGAAAATTTATAAATAAATAAAATAAATTCAAATTAGTAAATCTAGACATTCCTTTAGTGGATTCAGTTCCTTACAGTACACAAGTTGTTTGATTAGTTAATGTGCACGATACTCTACACTTGCATAGCAATGCCTTTTATGAATAATGACCATGAGTGGTCTAATGCCTTGAATTGACCCCATGAATCCATATTGCTGGAGTTTACAGACATAACGAGTGCCATCATAATCTGGGAATTATAATATTGGTGTGGAAGTCCCAGATGAACTGATATTTTGTTTACTCCCAAGGTGAGGGATAGGCCATATATGGAGGTCCTAAGCGACTTATGGTAAAATGAAAGGTGAGGGAGTGATCTTCCCAATAGCCAAATCATAAGAGTGAAATTTGTTAATAGATCGGCTAATGTATTGTTCACAAAGGAAAGTTCACATTAGTGAAGCCTTGGGATGAGTCCCTATGATCGGAAATAAGTGAGGAAATTGTGCCCTCTAGGTCGGAGCCCATAGAAACTATGATGCGCACATAGATTAATCCATTATTTCATCTTCGTACAAAGGGATGAAATCAAATTGGTGGGACATCTTGGGTATTGGATTAAGATCGGGTGTGGAATATACACTAATCGAATTCCAAACAGCATGCATATTTGCATATCATATTATTGTTCATGAATTGCATATGGTGATTATATTTATTGTTGCATGAGCATGCATTGTATTCATTAAAAATTGAACTAGCACATCGCATTGCACATTACATCATATCGGATACATCATTCATATAATTATTTGCATATACAAACTATTAGGTTTTTGTCTATGGATTACCATTAGAGAACGGCATTGTCCCTACTTCAATCTTAAATGATACTTAATTTGTTTATTAACTAAGCTAAGTGTATCTTATGCTTTCTAAGCAACATATTTCAGGACCTATAGATGATGCAAACTGGGACTATGAGAAACAAGATGAGGACAAGGCTATGATGAAGACATTAGTTATAATTAGGACTTTGTTTAATGATTTCAATAGAATTTGTAATAGGATTAGTTGGTTTTATGATTTTAACGAGTTATTATCATTAGGACCCGATTTGAGTAGTTTATAGAGTTTCGATTGGAACATGAGAGTTGGAATATTTTATTTTATTTTCGCTGTTGTGATTGTTTGATTGGATATTATTCTAAATTATATTATTTTCCAGAATTTTATTTTATAAATTATCTTCCTTAATTCAATGGTTTGGTAATATATTTCTTATCCACTCCCATAGGGATATGAAGTGAGAGTTACAGCTTAAATTTGGGGACTCCATTGAGATTTTCAGGTTTAGGATGTGACAAAAAGTATTACCAAAGCCTAAGTTTTATGTTTTCAATCAATTCTAAAGTTTTTGTGTGTTGATATTTTATAAGTTTTTTGTTTGCTGATTTTCATAAGTTTTCTGTGTGTTGATTATTTATTACTGACATTGGTTGCTAACTTAAGTGTGAGCAGATTCTTCTTATTCTTACACAAACTTGCTAATCAACAACAATAGTTGAAAGGGAATACGAACGATGCACCACAACAGCAAACCCAACAAGGGAAAGTCAACACTCTAGAATAGCAACAATGTGACATGATTAAAGGAACTGATCCAATTAAGGAAAAGTTTGATTTGTTACAAGAATATAATTAAGGTAAGTGTATAACTTTTCTCAACTAGGTAAGCGAATTTCGAGAACAAAACTTTCTTTAGGAGGGTAGATTGTAATAACCCAAACTAAAATAATTCGGGTTAATGTATAATTAATGAAAATATAGGGAGTAATTTAAAATTTTAGTAAGTTAGCTATAGATTTGACTTTGACTGTTTGTGATTGGTGGGTTGTATTGTAGGAAACTAAGTGCTTCACACACAATCATAACTTTTTAAGTTATAATGTGTGGCTAGGATTTTGTAGGAATAATTAATCTAATCTATTGCTTAGATTTAATTCAGAGTTAATACTAGTTCCAGACAAATAAGAAATAAGATAAGAAGGATTCTAATTTAATAAAGACTAAGCTAGATAAGAACTGAACTAAGATTAGGATACTTAAATCAAGGGCTGAGATTAATCTAATCTAATCTAAGGACTGGAATTTAAGACATAATCGTAGACTAAATTAAACTCTATAGCAAATCTATATAAGCCATAGAGTTGGACGTATGAAACTCATAATTGAAAGAGAATAGAAAGAAGAAGGATTACTGGAGCTATCAAGGCTTGGAATTGGAGAAGATCAAGGAAGAAGAAGAAGGTGTTCATCCCAAAGCCAACTCAAAATCTAAGGTAAGTATTCAAATTAAACTTTATTTTCGATATGAACTAGGCGCATATGTCATATTCATTGAATATGACATATCATATCTCCTTCTTTTACTCCTTCATGGAAAACACGATAAAATATCTAATTTTCTGGGTTTGAAAACCATGCCAAGATCATGGTGAATTAGTGAGTCTTTTCAATTTAAATTTATTTGGTTTGGTTCAGAATTCAAAGCCATTGTATGTGTTTTGATAAACTTCTGGTGAAGAAGAGCTTAAAATATAAAAATTATAATTTTTTGGGCGATCTGGTGAGGTCGGCAGACTCACAGTATACCGTGAGTCTACAAAACCACACCACTGGGCCAAGTCGGCAGACTCACGGTATACCGTGAGGCTACTGACCCCCTGTGATTTAAATTTTAAGTTACTATTAAGTGTGGCGAAAGGGATCGGTATACCGTGACGCTACAGACACATCTGTGTATTATTTTTATGTTTTCTGTTAAGTGTGCTGAGATGGGGGTTGGTATACCGTGAGTGTACCAATTCCACCAACATCTGGGTAGATCAGCAGATCCAGGGACTCAAGGTATACTGTGAAAATCAAAAGTGTTCCGATTGATGTGAAAGTTTGCAAGCATGTTTATATAATCTTAATTAGACCATATGTGGTGTTGGAATTGTATATTTATGACCTATTGTGGAAGATTAGCTATGTTTGCCCAACGGGTGGATTTTTGAATTACATTGCTATGATAGTGGAAATCATTATAATCATGTTTTATATCTCAAAATACACTTGCTCATGTACACAAGTTGTTTGATTAGTTAATGTGCACAATACTCTACACTTGCATAGCTTTGCCGTTTATGCATAATGACCATAAGTGGTTTAATTCCTTGACTTGACCCATGAATCGATATTGTGGGAGTTTATGGACATAACGAGTGCTATCATAATCTGGGAATTATGATAATGGTGCGGAAGTCCTAGATTGACTGATATTTTGTTTACTCCCAAGGTGAGGGATTGGCCATGTATGGAGGTCCCAAGAGCCTTGTGGTAAGATGATAGATGAGGGAATGATCTTCCCAATAGCCCAATCATAAGAGTGAAATTCTGTTAGTAGATCGGCTAATGTATAGTTCACAAAGGAAATTTCACATTAGTGAGGCCTTGAGATGAGTCCCTATGATCAGAAATAATTGAGAAAGCTATGCCCTCTAGGTCGGAGCCCCTAGAAACTATGATGCGCAAATAGAATAATCCATTATTTTAGCTTTGTATAAAGGGATGAATTCACATTGGTGGGACATCTTGAGTATTGGATTAAGAGTGGCTGTGGAGCATACACAAATCGAATGCCAAACAAAATGTATATTTGCATATCATATTATTGTGCATGAATCACATGTGGTGGTTATATTTATTATTGCATGAGCATGCATTGCATTCATTAATAAATGAACCAGCACATTGCATTGTATACTATATCATATTGCATACATCATTCATATCATTATTTGCACATACTAACTATTTTGTTTTTGTCTATGGATTACCATTGGAGAGTGGCATTTTTCCTACTTTAATCTTAAATGATGTTTAATATGTTTATTAAACATCTTAAATGATGTTTAATATGTTTATTTACTAATCAATAGAATTTGTAATAGGATTAGTTGGGTTTATAATTTTAATGAGCTATTATCATTAGGACTAGATTTGAGTAGTTTATAGGGTTTTGATTAGAATATGAGACTTGGAAGATTATTTTATTTCCTCTGTTATGATTGTTTGGTTGGATATTATTCTTAATGATATTATTTTCCAAAACTTTATTTTATAAATTATCTTACTTAATTCAATGGTTTGGTAATATATTGCTTATCCACTCACATAGGGATATGGGGTGAGAGTTACAGCCTAAATTTGGGGGTTCCATTAAGATTTCTAGGTTTAGATTTGACAAAACCTTTAACAAATTGCATAGAAGGTGTCTATAAACCAAGGACATCTGAATCTCCACTCTCCAGTTATGTCCTCTTAAGTAACTCACAAACACATAGAGTCGCTCCGCACTAAGTGTAGGAATCATAATAGCGAGTTCATTAACAAACTAAGGAACTCGACTGTAATAATCCAAACTATTAATAGCGGTTATTATGTAATTAATCAAAATATAGGAGTTAATTAAAATTTTAGAAAGCTAGCTACAGGTTTGACTTTGACTCATTGTCATTGCAAGGAAGGAGAAGGAAATTGAGTTCATGAAGCTTGAACAGGGGAGCATGACGGTAGCGGAGTACGTAGCGAAATTTACTGAGTTGTCGCAGTTTGCACCCTACGCCGTGGATACAGAGGAGAAGAAGGCCTTTTTGTTCGAGAATGGGCTGAGAGGAAATATCAAGTCCAAGTTGTCAGTTAGAGAGTTTACAAGATACTACGACGTAGTTAACACCTCACGGAAGGTGGAGAAGAGCAACACTGATTACATGAAGGCTATGGCACAGAAGAAGCAGGAAAGGAAATCAAAAGCAATCTAAGAAGCAGCGAACCGGGAGGGGTGGAGTATCGGAGAACGGGTATCAGCCATCTTACTCAAATCCTTTCGATGGCCGAACTTGTTACAATTGTGGACAGCGGGGACATCATAAGAACGAGTGCTGACTACCGCCAAGGATTGAAGCAACAGGACCCCAAAATTTATAAGCTAGATCTCTCACTGCACCACTATTTTTTTCGAAGCCTCACTATCCTTAGACCTTTGCGGGACCACACCCACCACAAAACCAGCAAGCACCACAGCAATAGTACCAACAACGGAGGAAAGGACCAGTAGCTCCACAATGCGAACTGACATTACAGCATCAATAGCAACCACAGTGGGCCTATCAACCTCCTCAAGGCCGACTTCATGTAATCTCCCAAGAAGTTGTACCTTTGGAGGGTGATGCAAGGGAACAAAAACCGCAAGAGGGAGTGATGGAAGGTATCCTACCTCTCTTCTCGACTTATGCACATGAATTGTTTGACACGGGAGCATCGCATTCATTTATTTCTCGCAACTTCATGAATATTATGGGCTTGAAAAGTAGTGTTTTGATTCCTAATCTTGTAGTTGAGAACCCCGTGTGAGGTTCCTCATCTTTGTGTTTAGGGTGTAAGTCTTTTCCTATCTTTGTGGGAGAGATTCTGACTCCTATTGACTTAATAGTGTTAGATATGGAGAGATACGATGTCATCTTGGGCATGGACTGGTTGACAGCGTATCGAGTGCAAATAGACTGTTACAGTAGTTATTTCTCTTGTTGTTCCTGGAGGACTACCAGTGAGAGTCAAGGGGCTTCGATCGGATATGTTTGATCAGCTTGCAGTACTCGAATTGTGGTCCATTGAAGGGAAGCTAGGGTTTGAGACTATTCCAATGGTGTGTCAAATTGGGAATGTGTTCCAAGATATACCCGGATCTCCTCCTAAAAGGGAGATTGAGTTCTCGATTGACTTGTTACAAGGTGCAACCCCCATTGCTTTGTCTACTTGTAGGATGGCACCTACCGAATTGGGGGAGCTTAAGAGCCAGTTAGATGAGTCGCTTCGGTTGGGATTTATTCGACCAAGCTCATCACCGTGGGGAGCTCCGATTTTGTTCATTAAGAAGAAAGACAGTGTAATAACCCAACCAAAATATAAGACTAAATTGTAATTAATATAAGTATAGAAGTTAGTGTGTAATTAATTATAAAATATAGGGGTTAATTTAAAATTTTAGTAAGTTAGTTACAAATTTGACTTTGACTGTTTGTGATTGATGGGTTGCACTATAGGAATCTAAAGTGCTTCACACACAATCATAACTCTTTAAGTTATAATGTGTGGCTAGGATCTTGTAGGAACTTTTAATCTTAATCTAAGGGCTGGTATTTAATTTAGATTAATTATAACTTAAGTAGGACTCCAATTAAATAAGATAATTGAATATTAGTTCTAGACCAATTAGAAACCAAATTAGAAAACAAGTAACCTATTATAACTAGGATTGACTAATAGATATAACTTAATTAGGATTCCACATTAAATAGACTATTAAAGACTAGTTTAACTAAGATTCGGATAATAATCAAGGGCTAAGATTTCGTAGGAACACATAGATTAATCTAATGGTTAGGATTAAAAGGAAGAGACATTAAATCTGAATAGGATTAAAGTGAGATAAAACCAATGATTAATTCAACTAGAACTAGGACACTTTAATCTAAAGGCTAGGATTAAACTAATCTAAATCTAAGGGCTATAAACTAAATCATAATCCAACTTAGATAACAAGTCCTAAACTAAATAGGAAACTATAGGAAAACGATTTAAAACACTAGGGGTGGACATGTGAATCATATTCCAAAGGAGTGAGAGAGAGAGAGAGAGAGAGAGAGAGAGGAGCTTTGGAAGAAGAAGTTCGGAACTTGAACTAAGGTGAAGAAGAAGAAGATCCAACAAGCAACACCAATGTAAGTAACTCAATTATGCTTTATCTTTTATTTGGATCTAGGGGAGATGCCATATTCATTGAGTATGACATAGCACATTAATTCAAATTGAAGAACAAGTTAATTTAACTAAATCTTAAACCTTTTAGCATGATCATCCTAACAAAGGTAAATTAATGATTGATTTATACTTTGATTTGGTTTGGTTCAGAATTCGATTTCATTATGAGTGTTAGTTGAAAGTTTTGCCTAAAAATAACTTAAAATATGAATTCGTGTTGTTTACAGGTTTCTGGGCAAACCGGCAGACTACCAATGTGCCGGTTAGCCTACCGATTTACCTAGAGGGCATCCGTCAACCTACCGGTGTATCGGTCAACCTGTTGGATCTCTCACATGAACTTGTGAGGCCCTGTTTAGCCTTCCGGTGGCCAACCGGTGTGCCGGTTAGCCTACCGGAACCCTATATGACTATGTAACCAATTTGGACCTTCTGTTTAGATTGTCGGTGCCAACTGGTGTGCCGATTAGCCTATCGGTGAGTCTCTAACCCTGTGTGTTTATTTAAAATCTTCTATTTAGATTGCCGATGGCCAACCGGTGTGTTGGTTAGCCTACCGGTCAGTCATTGCCCTGTCTAGTTAGCTTGCTAGACAGAACCGGTGTGCCGGTTAGGCTACCAGAACTATCCTGGCAACTAGCTTGGATCTGTTTGATGAATTTTGTGTGATGGATTGATTTCTAAATTAAGTTTATATAATAATATGATGTTTATGATGATTTTATGACATGATTGGATGATTGCTTTGACTAATTGATAATTGTATATGTTTTATCATATGTTAATTATGATTTGATTTGAATACCATGATATATACACTCATTAATTATCTAGACTTATTTCACTATTGTACACAAATTGGTTGCTTAGTTAATGTGCACTTACACTACACTTGTACAGCATAAGCCTGCTTGCACTATTGACCATAATCTGGTCATGTGCTTGACTATACCATCATATCTTTACATAGGTTGAAGTTTATGATAAAACCGAGTGTTATTGTGATTTGAATATCATAATATAGTCAGGAAGTCTTGGATTGACTGATTTACATAGGTCGAGGGACTTGCTACCCCAATATACCACATTGTTTTCATCTCAATAGTGTATTATACGTAACGGATGCCAAGTGAAATTCTATCGGCATTCGGGTAGTGTATGGCTCACTGAGGTTTGATCGTATATTATTTTTGGACACCTTGGTTATATTCCTGTGACAAAAAATAACTAAGGCGATTGTGACCTCTAGGTCAAAGCTCCTAGAAACTATGATGTCCACATAAAATATCTTACTTGAGTAGCCCGTATAGGGGGATGGTTCAATACAACATCCTGCTCAGTAATTGATTGGTCTAGTATGGGGCATACAATATTTGAATTCTGAACATCATGCATATTTGCACAACATATGTTTTTGCATGAATCACACTTTGTGATTACCCATTCATTGTTGCATGAGCAAGCATTTTATTCATTAATAATTGAACTAGCACATTGCATTCACATTGCATATCTTATGATCATATTATATTTCATATTATTACATGTATTGTTGCTTAGTCTATGGATTATCATTGGAGAGTGACTTTGACCCTATTCCAATAGAAAATATAGTTTAATTGACTTATTTACTGAGCTAAGTGTAGCTGACGCCTTTAAGCATAACAATTTCAAGATCTTTAGTTAATGGACAACAAGACCATGGTGATCAAGGTGGAAATCAAGAAGATGATGAAGACCTAAATATTTATTAGATTATTGTTTGATGGTTTTAAGTAGAATATGTAATAGGATTATTTATTTAGATTTATGTAATTGATTATTAAATAGGTTAGTTAATAGGGATTTGATTTTAAGCATGTGAATAGGATATATTTTTATTTGTTTTACACTGTGATTTACTTAGTTGTTTTGAATGTAATAGACTTAGTTTTATTTGATTATTTTTAGTAAAGGTAATTTCTTTAAGTTTTACATTATATTCAATGGTTTGGCTCTATATTATTTCCACTCCCAATCTAAATTGGTGAGAGTCATTTTTCGAACCTAAGGGATTCCCACGTGAATTTCCTTAAGTTTGGGATGTGACAGACGGATCCATGAGACTATGTATCGACTACCGACAGCTGAACCGGGTCACAGTGAAGAACAAATATCCTCTTCCAAGAATTGATCAATTCGACCAATTGAAAGGAGCCAAATACTTCTCCAAGATTGATCTAAGGACGAGCTACCATCAACTCCGAGTCAAGGAAGAAGATATACCGAAGTCAGCATTCAAAACCTGCTATGGACATTTTGAGTTTGTGGTCATGCCGTTCAGATTGACGAACGCCCCAGCCGCATTCATGGACTTGATGCACCATGTTTTCAAGCCATATCTCGAACAATTTGTAGTGGTTTTTGTGGACAACATCCTTATATACTCCAAGACCCGAGAAGAACATGAAGATCATATTTGGATCACGCTGCAATCTCTTGAAGATCACCAATTGTATGCTAAGTTCAAAAAATGTGAATTTTGGAACGAGGAAGTGAAGTTCCTAGGACACGTGATATCTAGGGAAGGAATCCCTGTAGATCCATCCAAGGTGGAAGCAGTAATGGATTGGGAAAGACCAAAGAATGTGACTGAAGTTTGTAGTTTCTTGGGATTAGCCGGATACTACCGAAGATTTATTGCAGGGTTTTCTCATATAGCCATTCCTCTTACCCGACTAACGAGCAAGGACATGAAATACTAGTGGACAGAAGCGTGTGAGAGGGCATTCCAAGAACTTAAGAAGAGGTTGACTACGGCACCAATTCTAACACTTCCACGAAGCGGAGTTAAATTTGAGATCTATGTAAACGCAACGCTTTTGGGCTTAGGTTGTGTACTTATGCAGGATCACAAAGTGATTGCTTATGCTTTCAGACAGTTGAAGATCCACGAGAAGAACTACCCAATACACAATTTGGAGCTAGCAGTGGTTTTCGCTCTTAAGATCTGGAGACACCATCTCTACGAAGAGACGTTTGAGGTGTTCTCAGATCATAAGAGTCTGAAATACCTTTTCTCACAAAAGGAGTTGAATATGAGGCAACGTAGATGGATGGAGCTGGTGAACAACTACAACTTCTTTCTTCAGTACCATCCCGGCAAGGCCAATGTGGTAGCAAACGCCTTAAGCAGGAAACTGAGGAGCCTCGTGGCTCACCTTTTGGTCCAAGAATGGAGACTATTGGAAGCACTATCAGATGCTGGAATCAAGGTAGATGTCCAAGTAGCTAAAGCAAGGCTGTTCACCCTAGTCATCAAATCGAGTTTGAATGAAAGAATCATAGAAGCGCAGAAGTACGACGAATGGTTACAGAGGTTGGCAAAGGATGATCAGAAACCAGACTGGACCTATGAAGTGGACGGGAGTGTCAGGATGCGAGGTAGACTGTGCGTACCAGAATATGAAGAGTTGAAGAGTGAGATCTTGAGAGAAGCTCACAGATCGCGTAATTCGATCCATTCAGGTAGCACCAAAATGTACAAGGACCTTAGGAGGTACTACTGGTGGAGGAGAATGAAGGATGACATCACCAAGTTCATAGCACGTTGCGTAGTGTCAGCAAGTGAAAGCAGAGTACCAAAAGCCAGACGGGACACTCCAACCATTGCCGATCGGAGAGTGGAAATTGGAACACATTTCCATGGATTTTATTCTAGGATTGCCACGGACCACACTCAACCATGATATGCTTTGGATCATAGTCGATCGCCTCACTAAGTCAGCACACTTCATCCCTACTCGTGAAACCGCGACTATAGAAGACTTAGCCAAATTGTACGTGAAAGAGATCGTGAGACTTCATGGCGTGCTGATTACAATCGTCTCTAATAGAGATTCTCTTTTCTTGTCCATATTATGGAAGAGCTTACAGAAAGCCATGGGTATCGAACTAAACTACAGTACTGCCTACCATCCTCAAACAGATGGCCAGACTGAAAGAGTCAACCAAATACTTTAAGATATGTTGAGAGCGTGTGTTCTAGACTTCAACGGAGCCTGGGATGAGCATCTTCCACTATTGGAGTTCTCCTACAACAACAGCTACCAAGCTAGCATTGACATGGCGCCATTTGAAGCCTTATATGTGTAATGACCTAAAAACTTAACCTCAATTAATTAAGATTAGTGATGGATATAACTTCAAAATAATTAAACTAAGTCCACTAATAGCCTAGGTTATGCCCATTAAACCCCTGACCTCATAAAATTTAGGTTAAGTAAGAAAGTAAATAAAAATTAGATAGCCAATCTAAAAGACCAGCTAAAAATTTAGGGATTTATTTAAGATTTAATTAATTTAATAAATTAATTAATTATTTTCGTAGACTTCTGAGATCCAATTCAGACTCAATAACAAAATCCCTCTATCAGAGCCCGCAAATACGACCAGTCGAGAAATATAGAGCCAAAATCCCCATTTTGCCCTTAAGTATTGGCACTATTCACAGGTTGCCTATAAATAGAGCCCTAAGCTCATAAAACACAAATTTTCCTTTCTCTCTTCTCTCTCTTG
>JAUPMG010301883.1:5328-16789 GCA_031762675.1 Pachysandra terminalis | reverse complement strand
GTTACTCGTAAGGTAGAGAGGAACAACGCTGAATTCTTAAAGGCTTGTGAGCAACAGAAGAAACAGAATAAGGAGAAACAGCAGAGCAACCGTGCACCTCAAGAAGGGAGCGAGAAGAACAAGCGCAAGAAGAGGGATGAGAGGAGCTGGATGCCTGAGCGCCAGTACCGATCATCGTACACAGAGCCCACTCACCCGCCACATTGTTATAACTGTGGTAAGATGAGACTTTGAGACTATGCGTGGATTATCGTCGGTTGAACCAAGTTACTATCAAGAACAAGTACCCGTTGCTGAGGATTGAAGAACTATTCGATCAGCTTAAGGGAGCCAGATACTGCTCCAAGGTTGACCTGAGGACGGGCCACCATTAGCTTCGGATCAAGGAGAGCGACATCCTAAAGTCTTCTTTAAGACTCGTTATGGACACTTTGAATTTGTTGTAACGCCCCTCAAATTTGCTATTTCTTCTATTTGGGGCGTTTCTGTAATTTCTGCGTTCTTAAGAGCATTTTGGCAATTTATGTGGCTAGCTATTGAGGACACTTGTTGTGTTCCTTCCCCTACACCCTAACCCCTCTCTTTAAAGAGCTTGGATGGTTGAGATTAAATTTCCCATCCAAGGGGTTAGTGAAGGGCTAGGATTAGTTCTCATAAGAGAATAGGGTTTAGGCTAACCCTAACTCTTCCATTTGCTCATTTGTGTTGTGTTTGGCTAAGAAGGTTGTTGGAGAGCTCCAAGGAAGAAGAAGGGTAGAGAAAGAGGCTTCAGCAAGGAGCCATCTTCACCAAATTTCGAGCATCGAGAATTGCCTGTGCGAGGTAAGTGCATTGTGTGCATTTATGGTGTATTATCTTGGGATTTCTGAGTTTTCCTTGAATGTGTTGAATCATTGAAGGTTTACATGTTATATGGATGTTTTCTGATGCTTCATTTGATGATTTACTGAACTTGTGATTGATTTGAGAATCAATTTCATGTGCATTCTAGGTTAAGTTGCTGAACTGTGTATGTGAGAAATGCATTCTTGTTGAATTTCGAATTTGATGTTCTTGGTTTGTTTGGATTTGGTTTGAGTAATGATTCATATGTTTCTCTTTTATTTTTGGACCCATTCTCGGGAATTTCATCCATTTGATCCCCAATTCAATTTTTATATATTCTTTTGGTCTCTAATCAATGGGTTTTCATGCTAAACATGTTAGAACATAACCAAACATATTTCTAACATATTAAACATGCTTTCATGCAATAAAAGCATCATAATACAATGCAAACACCCAAAAACCTGAATATGATCACATATAGTAATAAAAGGATTATACAGTAAGAATTACCTTACCTGATCTGATCTTAGAGAATCAAATCTCACCAAGGTCTTCTTTTCTTCCTCACTTTCTTCTTCTTTCGCCTTTGATCTCTTCCTTTGGCATTGCAACAAGGGATCTAGGGTTTAGCTTTAGATTTGAATCCTATTTCCTTTCTTCTCTCTCTCTCTCTCTCTCTCTCTCTCTCTCTCTCTCTCTCTCTCAATCTCATATTTGAATCTAACGATCTATGCTTGGGATGAGAAGGGAAGGATATTGATCAACTTCCTTTCTCTCTTCTCAAGCTAATCTAAGTTCAATCCCACATAGCCTAGTACGTATGGGATTGAAAGACAAAATCTAAAATTACTTAATTTACCTCATTTAGATAATAATTACATTAGGGCCCCAAAATAATAACTTTAATTTTTAAAATAACCCTTATACTAATATAACCTGCAATTTTGATAGTTAGATATACATTAACATATACTATTAATTAATATAAGCTAAGGAACCTACTAATAAAGGGTCTAGGTCACTACAGAGTGTTCAGGCCGTATTTGGATCAATTCGTGGTGATTTTCGTTGATGATATATTGATATACTCTAAGACAAGGGAAGAACACGAGGAGCATCTGAGTGTGGCATTGATGACACTCTTAGAACAACAATTGTATGCTAAATTCAGCAAATGCCATTTCTGGTAGGATGAAGTCAAGCTTTTGGGACATGTAGTGTCCAGGTCAGGAATTTTATCTTGCTATGGTAGAAGCTATCTTGAGTTGGGAGAGGCCTAAGAATGCGACTGAAATCCGAAGTTTCTTAGGATTGGCCGGATATTACAAGAGGTTCATTAAGGTATTCTCCAAGATTTCTACCCCTTTGACCAATTTGACAAAGAAAGAAGTCCAATTTATTTGGGACGACACATGTGAAGTGGCATTTGAGGAATTAAAGAAGAAACTGACTTCAGCTCTCGTGCTAGTGATCCTGATCAGTGCGAAGACGCTATCAGTTTATTCGAATGCTTCGTTGATGGGTTTAGGTTCTGTTTTAATACAGGAAGGGAAAGTAGTGGCATATCCATCCAGGAAACTCAAAGTCCATGAGCGCAACTACCCTACTCACCACATGGAATTAGTCGTTGTAGTGTTCTCACTAAAGCTGTGGAAACATTACTTATATGGAGAAGATTTTGAACCCTTCAACGGCCATAAGAGTTTGAAATATCTGTTCATTTAGAAGGAGCTGAACATGAGACAACGATGTGGATGGAGAAAGTCCACGATTTTGTGACTACGCTTCAATACCATCTGGGGAAAGCAAATGTGATTGCAGATGCTTTGAGCAAAAAACAAGGAGCACATTTCCCACATCCTAAACCTGGAAATCCCAAGGGAGTCTACAAATTTAAGTTGTAAAGCACACCTCATATCCCTATGGGCCAGGATAAGCAATACATTACCAAATCATTGAATTAAGTAAGATAATGTATAAGATAAAGTTTTAGAAAATAGTATTATTAAGAATAATATTCAACCCAAAACAATCTTCAAACAGAAAACAGTGGAAATAAAATATAACTAGTCTCATGCTTCAAATCAATTTGTATTAACTACTTAAAACCAACCCTAATAAGTACAAATTATAGCAAATAAGTCCTACTACAAGTTCTATTAAAATCAGCAAATAAAGTCCTAATAATGACTTATATCTTCAGCATCTTCATTTCCTCCATCTCGGTCCTCATGGTCCTATTGTCCATCATCTAAAGGTCCTGAAATATGTTATGCTCGAAAGCATAAGCTACACTAGCTTAGTAAATAAACAAGTCCAACAATATTTAAGATTGAAGTAGGGACAATGCCACTCTTCAATGGTAATCCATAGATAAAAACAGAATAGTCAGTATATGCAAATAATGATATGAATGAGATGTGCAATGAAATATGCTGGTTCAATTATTAATGAATGAATGCATGCTCATTCAACAATATATATATAATCACCACATGTGATTCATGCCCAATAATATGATGTGTAAATATGCATGATATTTGGCATTCGATTAGTGTAGGTTCCACATACGATCTTAATCATATTACTCAAGATGATTCACCCAGAACTCATCCCTAATACATGGCAAAAATTGTAGATTATTCTATGTGTACAAAATAGTTTCTAGGGGATTCAATCTAGAGGGCACAATCCCCATACTTATTTCTGATCATAGGGACAACTCCCAAAAGCATCACTTAGACTTCCTTAATGAACCATACATTAGTCGACATACTAACAAAATTACACTCCTATGATTCAGATATTGGGCTTCTCTGTCCCTCACCTATCATCTTACCACAAGTCTCTTGAGGCATACCAACTTAGGTTCTCTCTCACCTTGGGTGAAAACAGAAGTTTGGTCTATTGGGTTGATCAGTCCCTCAACACATGCAAATCTATCCATCCTCAACTTCCTCACCAATATTATGATTCTCAAATCATAAGAACTTATATTATAATCATAAACTCCAGCAATATGAACTTATGAAGGTCAAGTCTATGCATTAGACCAAGACACGGTCATTATGCAAAAATATAGGCATATGCTGTGCAAGTGTAGAGATCCGTGTGCATTAACTAATCAAATAATTTGTGTACATGAGAAAGTGTATTTTTAGATATAAAACATGTCCATAATAAGTTTAGAGCCCAAAACAATTTCAATCAAAATATCATTGATCGGATATATCACAACTTCCATAAAGAGCACACAATGCAAATTATTCATAGTTCATCAATTCCAACCTCATAATTAGTCTAAATAGATCAAATATAACATGTATGCAAAGTTTCACATCAATCGGAGCATAATCACAATGTTCGGTATGCCAAGGGTCTCCCTTTAGGTATGCCGAGCACTATTCTCGAGTGTTTCGGTAGACCTTTCAGTATACTGAACTCAATCATAAATTTAACCATTTACTATACTTATGTGATCATGTGCAATAAATTCAATATAATATGAGTACAACATGCTTTAATATGATAGAAACGCAGATAAAAATATCACATGTTGGCAGGCATAGAAAAAACCCCCTCCATAGGTACTTTTTGCAAAATATTCATCAAATTCAAATTCTAACACCACAAGCATTCTCAAATAGTCATAATAAACATGCATGCAAAATTTCAATGCAATCGGAGCACTTTCATTGTCTTCGGTATCCCTTAGGTCTCCCCTAAGGTTCCCCTGAGATTTTCGATATACCCCTCAGTATACCGAACCCCCCTCGATAGCTTGGACAATGAACAGATCTGTTTTTTCAGGTTTGATGTCTCTTCGGTAATTTGGCCATAACTTTGTGTATACTTATCGGAAGCACCTCTAATTTGTTTTGTTGTGTTCCTAACAAGCAGGAGAATCCAAAACTATAACTTGGATCAACAGCACACGTTTTGGCATACCTCCTGTCTAACCTTCCTATGTGTTTCTCGATATTTCGTTCGATATACCAAGTGGTCTACCGAACGTCACGTTTTCGTCAAAAACTTCCTATTTTCAACCCTTCTCATCCTTGTATCACAAAACTTCATTAACAACAATTACTTAGATCATAAATTCGCACAAAACCCAATAATTGCTTTGCATAGAACCATAATTAATCAACTTGATCATATCTTAATATAAAAACACAGAAAATCATATTTAAAGCTATCCTTATGAACTAATTAATAATCATATATTACTTCATACTCAAAGAATATAACATGTACTCCTAATTAAATCATAAATAGTATTTTACTTGAATAATTACCTTGGATTTTTGTTGTTGTTTGAGAATTACACCTTCTTCTTCTTCTTCCTTCTTCTCCAAGCAATTGATCAATCTCCCATTGTTCGGCAAGGCTAGGGTTTATATAGATTCCTAGGAAATTACTAATCTAGAATTTATAAGTTTAATTCTATACCCTTAAATCTGGTTATTTGAATCTCAGGCCTTATATTAGTATTCCTGCTTTAGTTGGTTAGTTATTATTCACTTTCTAAATTGGTTTCTTTCTAATAAAGTGTTGTTTCTAATTCTAAACCTTTGATTTAGTATCCCAGTCCTTGTTGGTTAGTTATTATTCACTTTCTAATTTTAATGCCTTTTAAAAAAGAGTTGTTTCTAATACTTCACCTTTTAATTAGTATCCTAGTCTTAGTTGGCTTGTTACTATTTTATCTTGAATCCATTATAATATAGATTTGTTTCTAATTCTTTGTTTAATTCTTAGCCATTAATTTATATTGAAGATTCCTACAAGATCCTAGCCACATGTTATAACTTAAGAAAGTTATGATTGTGTGTGATGCGCCTAGTTTCCTATAGTACAACCCACCAATCATAAGTAGTCAAAGTCAAACATGACAGCCGTTTACTAAACTTTTAAATTAACCCTTAATATTTTATTATTTATACATTAACCCTATTTTTTTGTTTGGGTTATTACAGTCTACCCTCCTTAAGAAAAATTTGTCTTCAAAATTTACTTACCTTGCCGAAAAAGTTGAGCATACTTTCCTTGAATATATTTTCTTGTAAAATTTTAACTCTTGCTGAATTCAAACAGTACCTTCAATTACTTCATCGTTTTGTTGTTCTACGGCGTATACCTTCCCTTGTTGAGTTTGCTGTTGTTGTGGTACTTGCAATGAGTTCCGTCGCTGGTTATTCGGAAATTGATAATCTCTTTGATGGTGTCCAGTCCTTCCACAGTTGTAACAATTCATATTTGGTGTAAAGCGTGGATTATTCATTGATTCATGTGTCCTTTGTCTTTTTTGAAATTCGGCTTGGTAGTTTCTGGAATTCCTTTCCTTCTTCAGGTCTCGAATCCTACAAAATTCTTGTATATACTTCTCCACCTTACGAGTGCAATCAACCACTGTGATACTCAATAAATTCTTGAGCAATTAATCTGGTTTTTGTATTATGCCTTAGTCCGCTCTCAAATCCGAATGCTTTCTTTTCTTCCTCATCTACCGCATAAGTGGCAAATTGAGATAACACCGTAAACTTTTCTGCATACTCCGGTGCTATCATGGATCCTTGTTCCAGCTTCATAAATTCCATCTCCTTTTCCTTTCTAATAGTTTTAGGAAATACTCCAAATAAAATCTCATCTTAAAGTCGGTCCAAATTTGAATTGGTACATTTTCCAAGATAGATTTCCACCATCTTCTCGCCTTGCCTTCTAGCACGAATACAGCAATCGAACCATCTCTTTGTCATCCACTTTCATTACCTCGAAGATGTGTTCCAAAGAATCTATCCATGCTTGTGCTTCCATCGGATCAGTTGTTCCTTTGAAAACAATAGGTGCAAGCCTCTTGAACTTCTTAATGCTGCGAGTATTACGTTGTGCTTCAAATTATTGTGGCATTGATTAAGATTGGGCTTGTGCTTGTTGCATCAATGAGGCCATCTCTCCCAACACACCATAAACTTCATTCAGTTGCGGATCTTGATTATCAGCTCCAGTTGTACTAGCACTCAGTTACCTCTTCTTCCACCAGCCATTCTGAAAACAGGATGATTAGTAAGTCTGTAAAATAAGAGGAATCTGCTTACACTTAGGTTAGCAACCAATGTTAATAGTAAACAATCAACAAAAAGAAAACTTTTAGAATATCAACATAAAGAAACCTGTCAAAATATCATGACATCAAAAACTTATAGAATTGATTGAAAACATAAAACGTTAGACTCTTATACCACTTCTGTCACATCCTAAACCTGAAAATCTAAATGGAGTCCCCAAATTTAAGTTATAACTCTCACCCCATATCTCTATGGGAATGGATAAGCAATACATTACCAAATCATTGAATTACGTAAGATAATGTATAAGATAAAGTTCTAGAAAATAGTATTTTTAAGAATAATATTCAACCCAAAACAATCTTCTAACAGAAAGTAGAAAAAATAAATATAACTAGTATCATGCTTCAAATCAATATCTGTTAACTATTGAAAATCAAACCTAATAAGTACTTAATTATAGCAAATAAGCCCTATTACAAGTTCTACTAAAATCATCAAATAAAGTCCTAATAATGACGAATATCTTTAGCATTTTCATTTCCTTCATCTCAGTCCTCATGATCTTGTTGTCCATCATCTATAGGTCCTGAAATATGTTGTGCTCGAAAACATATGCTACATTAGCTTAGTAAATAAATAAGTCCAACAGTATTTAAGATTCAAGTAGGGACAATGCCATTCTTCAATGGTAATCCATAGATAAGAAAAAAATAGTTAGTTTCTACAAATAATGATATGACTGAGATGTGCAATGCAATATGCTGGTTCAATTGTTAATGAATGAATACAAGCTCATGCAACAATATATATATATATATATAATCACCACATGTGATTCGAGCACAATAATATGACGCATAAATATGCATGCTGGTTGGGATTCGATAAGTGTAGGTTCCACATATGATCTTGATCATACTACCCAAGATGATTAACCATAACTCATCCCCAATACATAGCAAAAATAGTAGATTATTTTATGTGCGCAACATAATTTTTAGTGGCTTCAACCTAGAGGACCCAATCCCCTCAATTATTTCCGATCATAGGGACAACTCTCAAAAGCATCACTTAGAACTTCCTTTGTGAACCATACGTTAGCCGACATACTAACAGAATTACACTCTTATGATTCAGACATTGGGCTTCACTGTCCCTCACCAATCATCTTACCACAAGTGTCTTGAGGAATACCAAAATAGGTTCTCCCTCACCTTGGGTGAAGCAGAAGATTAGTCTATTGGGATGATCGGTTCCTCAACACATGCATATCAGTCCATCCGGGACTTCTTCACCATTATTATGATTCTCCAGTCATAGGAACACTTACTATAATCATAAACTCTAGCAATATTAAGTTATGAAGGTCAAGTCATTGCATTAGACCAATACAAGGTCATTATGCAAAAATATAGGCATATGCTGTGCAAGTGTAGGGATCTGTGCACATTAACTAATCAAAAAATTTGCGTACATGAGAAAGTATATTATTAGATATAAAACATGTCTATAATAATTTTAGAGCCCAAAAAAAGTTCAATCAAAATATCACCCATTCGTCGGATATAGCAATCTTCCATAAAGAGCACACAATGCAAAATATTCATAGTTCATCAATTCCAATATCATAATTACTCTAAATATGTCAAATATAACATGTATGCAAAATTTCACATCAATCATGGCATAATCACAATTTTTGGTATGCCGAGGGTCTCTCCTTAGGTATGTCGAGCACTGTCCTTGAGTGTTTCGGTAGACATTTCGGCAAACTGAACTCCTTCGAAAGTTCAACCATTAACTATACTTCTGTGATCATGTGCAATAAAGTCAATATAATATGAGTAAAACATGCTTTAATATGATAGAAACTCAAATCAAAATATCACATGTTGGCAGGCATAGCCAAAACCCCCTCCATAGGTACTTTATGCACAATATTCATCAAATTCAATTTCTAAAACCACAGGCGGTCTCAAATAGTCATATTAAACATGCATGCAAAATTTCATAGCAATCAGAGCACTTTCTTTTTCTTCGGTATCCCCTGACATTTTTGGTATACCCCTTGGTATACCGAACCCCCTTCGGCAGCTTGGACAATGATCTATGTTTTCAGGTTTGATGTCTCTTCGGTAACTTGGTGATAACTTTGTGTATACTTATCGAAATCACCTAAAATTTATTTTTCTGTGTTCCAAAGATTAGGAGAATCCAAAAATATAACTTGGGTCGCAGCATACCTTTCAGCATATCGAAGGGTCTGTCGAACCTTCCTGTTTATTTCTCAGTATACTGAGTGGTCTACCAAACGTTGCGCTTTCATTAAAAACTTCCTACTTTCAACCCTTCTCATCCTTATATCACAAAAATTCATTAACAATCATTACTTAAATCATAAATCCGCAAAAACTCCAATAATTACTTTACACAATATCTTACTTAATCAACTTGATCATATCTTAATATAAAAACATAGAAAATCATATTTAAAGTTATCCTTATAAACTAATTAATAATCCTATATTACTTCATACTCAAAGAATATAACATATACTCCTAATTAAATCAAAATTAGTGTTTTACTTGAACACTTACCTTGGATTTTGGTTGGTGTTTGAGAATTACAGCTTCTTCTTCTTCTTCTTCTTCCTTCTTCTGCAAGCAATTGATCAATCTCCCATTGTTCAGCACGGCCTAGGGTTTATATAGATTTCTAGGAACTTTCTAATCTAAAATTTAGAAGTTTGATTCTCTACCCTTAGATCAGGTTATTTGAATCTCAGCCCTTAGATTAGTATCCTGGCTCTAGTTAGTCAGTTATTATTCACTTTGTAAATTGGTTTCTTTTTAATAAAATGTCGTTTCTAATTCTAAACCTTTTATTTAGTATCCTAGTATTAGTTGGTTAGTTATTATTCACTTTCTAATTTTAATTCCTTCTAATAAAAAGTTGCTTCTTTTTCTTTAACTTTGAATTAGTATCCTAGTCTTAGTTGGCTTGTTACTATTTTATCTTGAATCATTTCTAATAGAGAGTTGTTTCCAATTATTTTTTTAAATCTCAGCCATTAATTTATATTGAAGATTCCTACAAGATCCTAGCCAACTATTATGAGTTAAGAAAGTTATGATTGTGTATGATGCACATAGTTTCCTAGAGTACAACCCCTCAATCATAACTATTCAAAGTCAAACATGACATCCATTTACTAAAATTTTAAATTTACACCTAATCTTTCATTATTTATGCATTAACCCTATTGTTTTTGTTTTGGTTATTAGAACATTATCGTGTTTGATAAGACAGGAACAGAGTTTGGTGGAAGCATATAGTGCTTTGAATATTAGGCCCAATGGGGAAAAGAATGAAGGATTACTTTTCAGCCTAGTAGCTATATAGTCTTTGTTGGATAGAATTGTCGAAGGACAGAAGTCAAACCAGAATTTACAGTTATTGGCAGCGAATGAGACAACACCGAACTGGTTAGTACAAACTGATGGAGTAATTAGATTCAGGGGTAGACTTTGTATTCTGTCACGCCTCGGATCCCGATACTTGAATCCTTAGGTGGGTGGTATGGATCACGAGTTGCAACATTCGGGTTCCCAATCATGGGACGCGGATCACTAAACCAAACGATAATAAAAGTAACAATTACTTCTATTAAACCTATCAGAGTGCGGAATCTTATAATTAAATAAAATACATCAAAGTTACCTCAAACGATTCTAATGGCTTCAGAAGAGCCTACAACCAAAATCAATAAAAGAACTAATAAACTATTCCAGCAATGAAAACAAATAAAACAAAACTCCTATGTTCTATCAAGACAGAAGTCCAGGTCCAAGTCCATCCATGCTAATGTCAATCTCAACATGCAACATGAAACGTTGTGTGAGCTTAGAATTCCCAGTAAACAATAATACTGTCCTCTATCCTTGTATCACACCATTAGTCCAACAAGTAACAAAATCATTAATAGCAGTCTCATTCTATCCAAATCAACTAACACCCACATAATTAAGTCACATATATGCATGTTATGTGACAGTAAAGAAAACAGGCATTAAATATCATGCAAGATGTGATGCTCCAGGATGCTCATTACCATATGAAGTCACACACATAACAAGAATGCAAGTCTAATGCAAGATCCTAGTCATGACTGCAAATGTAATGCGAGTTCCTAGCTGGTGATCAACCGGTGCCAAGTATCACATATTTGGTTATGCCAGCATGAACCGATCACATCTTGACCACAATGACAACAATCACAACTCCCACGTGTACATCGTGGTTTTGTAGGATTAGGTGTGAGCGAAACCGCCTTACTGGCAGACGGGGGAGCAGCCGGAGGAGACAGGGTAGACACCGAAACAAGGTAGAACAAAGAGGAGTGACCTATTTCAAAAGAACAGTAGGAGGGGAAGAATGAGGAGGAAGAGAAGGGATGGAAACAGAGTGGGAGGGAGGGGAAGGAAAAGTTGAAGAAGGAGGTGGGAGACCAGGGCCAATAGCAGGGGAGGGAGGGCTCCGAGGGGGGGGGGGGACGAAAGGC
>JAUPMG010301830.1:0-16791 GCA_031762675.1 Pachysandra terminalis | reverse complement strand
TTATTCTCATTCAAATGTTGAGATTTTACAATGTTTTACATAATAAACCAATACACCATCAGAATAGAAGAAGGAAGAGAAGGTAAAGAAGATGAAAATGGCTCTCTGTATCCTCTCCCTTAAAAAAGAAAAATCCCCTTTGCTCCTGTCTTTGTTCCCTCCTTGAAGAAGAAGGTTCCCCAGCATGAAGTCTCCCCCCTCTCTCTCTGTGTCTTCCCTTCTTTTGGAGAAGTCAAGGCCCCCCCCCCCCCTTTTGCCTTGTGTCTCTGTCCCCTTTCTGTCACATTACCTTTTGGTCAAATCATGTAAGAGAGTAGGTAGACTAGGTGGGGGAAGTGTTTGTGCAGTGAATAGTGTTCCCGAGATCATGTGAACAGTGTCCCGAGATCAGGGTGAACAGTATCCCGAGATCTAGGTGAACAGTGTCTCGAGATCAGGGTGAACAGTCTCCCGAGATCAGGGTGAATAGTGTTTTCAGACTTCAAAAGGTCAGAAAAACAAGCTATGTTATGTTACCAATAAATGGGTGCCGCGTGTGTCGTCAATGACGTGACGCCACGTGTACGCTTAAAAATCAGGGGTCATCAGTGCTAAGGTGCAGAGATGGAGATCAATCAGTTCATACACGTAAAGATAAATACTTAAATAGGGACTGGGATCTTCTGTGCTGAAATCTCGTGTGCTGAGTGTGTCGTGACACACACCAAAGGGTAAAATTGTACTCTTATGAGCTCTTCGGTGTGTGTCACGGCACACACCTCAGCACATAGGATTTCAGCACAGAAGATCTGCGTCCCTTAAATAAGGGGTATTTTCGTCTATTCCAATAAAATACCTAACACTATTTAACTAGACTTTAAAATCAAGCAGCTCATTGCCATTATACAACTTTAAGGTAGTGGATAGTCTATAACTTTCAAACCAAGTAGCAACACATTGTAATTTTCCCATTAAGATTTTAGGAATTTTCTTCAGAAGAGTGCAATGCCACGAGAAGCATTATTTTGACCAGATCAGAGGCCTAGTATAAATATTATAGGGTGGATCGGGGATATTTAGGCTTATGAGTCAAGCCTGAGGCCAAAATTATGCTTATCTAATAAGCTATATTAGAACTGAAAAGTTAACTAGATATATAGTTTTTGAGGTACTACCGTAACCAAGCCCTGTGCCATATTTAACGTGCACGTCGGCTCACACAGCAGGTCAAGAGAAATATATATATGGTTTTGGGTGATCTTCTTGTTACATGAAAAGAAGAAAAAAATACACAAGAGGACAGAGATGCTTTCGAATAAAAGCAACAAAAAGACTTTAGGAAGACTTTGGTCCATTAAAGCCTATATATAGTATAGCACATCTCCCTCTGATGGGACTATGTGGTGTTTGTTTATGTGTTTGATTAGTCGTAGCATGGTGGGATCATGTAGTGTTTGTTGTGGAACATAGCGTAACTATGTGATTGCTGTGATCTTTGTTGTTGTGTCACATGGTGGGACCATGTGTATGAATGTATGTATGCTTGTTTTGGAACATGGTGGGACCATGAGGACTCTGGTTGAACATGATGGGATCATGTGAGTAACATTAACATAGTGGGACTATGGGATTTGTGAACTATTGACTTGTTATAATATGATGTTGCATGGCTTCCATGTGAATAGGGATATCATATGATGATTGTATTATACATACTAGTACGTGAGATTTAATATGATGATATGATTAAATACAAATTGACTGTGATATTTGATGTTGGATTAATGGCATGTAATGAACCGTATTGTTATGCATGCATAAAAGTAGACATTGTAGTCTCGTTGGATTTCTCTACTAGGCTTCGGCTGATCCTTATCTCTACAGGTAATCAGATTGTCTGAATTCTGCCTGACTTTTAGAGAGAAGATTTTACTGTTGAGATACTTTTGCTTGTTGAGACTACATGACTTTACTTTATTTGGTTTGACCCCATTCGGGCAGAATTTGTAATAGAGATCTTTTAGACTTTGATTACTTTATTTGTGGGATGATGCTCAACTTAGTTTTGGTTGAGCTATGGTGTTAATTTTGAGAGACTTCCGCTGGTGTTTATATTTTGTTAAGACTCTGATTCAACCAGATAAGGGTTGATATTGTGGTTGGTTATCCGTATTCACGTGGTGGGTCAGAAGGTCTGTTCCTTAGAATCCTCAAGATCCAATATCTCAGATTTGGGGAGTGACAAAGGTGGTATCAGAGCTCTAGGTTTAAGTTGTCTAGGCTTTGGGAGTTCTTAGGGTATGTTGAAAACCTAGGATGAAAATCTAAAAACATGTGAACCTAGGAGCCACTTTTTTGAATTGAGTGAAATATATTTTGGTATAGTATGTGCATAATTAATGTGGTATGTTTATGCTCATATATTTTAAAGTATTTGGAGTGCCTTATGTGGACTTTTTGAATTAAGTGCTTCTTGTAAATTGTATGACTGGTATGAACTAATTTGAAATAAATGTTGAATTTTAGTTATATGGTAAACGGTGATAGTTACTTAGGTAATTGATGTAAGTAGTAAAACTAGAGTCTATGCAAGAGTATAGTGAGACCCTAGGACGATAACATAGAAACTTATTAACATAGAATTCACTTCTATGAATCTGTGATGGGTGATTTCTTGTAAATTATTTGGTATGGTGTAAGTACATCAATGGTATACCTTTTGCTTAAATATGATTGTGTAACTACTCGCTATAATTGCTCTAGGTTGAAAATATAGAAGCTATCAAGTTTAGTTAGATCTAGGAAGAAACATAGAGACGTGTAAACTTAGGAACCACATGAGATTTCACAGTGAGCCAGTATAAGGGGCGCTTCACAATGCTGTCACGTTTCGCACACAAATGGCAGCTAACGAAAGCGATAAGGCTACCAAATTCGAGGAAGGACTTCGACTTGAGATCAGGTCGAAAGTGGACATACTGGTATTGAGGAATTTCACCCAAGTACTCGATTGTGCATGACGGATTGAGAGAGACACTCCACTTCCAGCACAGCAAAGGGACACTTCTTGTGTAGATAAGGGAAGGTTTCAGCCCTACAATCAGAAAGGAGAAAAGAGAGCAAGGAACGATAATTATCCTAAGAAGGTGGAACCTATACAGGCAGCCACTTCAGTTGCTCATATCGCTGCACCATTCATCCAGCAGCGACCACCTCAGATGACTTGCTTCTACTGCAGCAAGCCTGGGCACTACAAGAAGGACTGCAGAGAGAGAATTAGGGTAGAAGGCTTGGGACAGAAAATCGATGGACCTCAGCCTAGGGGACAAGTGCATGCCCTGACAGATGGTACCGTGCAAGGGGATGAGGATGCCAACAATGCCGTGGTGGAAGGTACACTCACAATCTTCTATTCACCTGCTAGTGTATTGTTTGACTCTAGTGCTACGCATTCTTTCATATCAGTCAAATTTATGCATGCTTTGGGTCTTAGACCATCTTCCATGAATGAACCACTACATAAAACAAGTCCCGTAGGAGGATTAGTTACACTTAACAATATCTGCTTGGATTGTGCAGTTAGAATTGGGGATCGGAATTTTGAGGCCAACCTAGTAGTATTGTCTATGACTGAGTTCGACATCATACTTGGCATGGATTGGCTATTTGCCTATCATGCCAAGGTGGATTGTTATGGAAATGAAGTCACTTTTCACATTCTTGGGAGAGAACAAGTGAAGGTTCTAAGGAAGGCAAATGATGACTACCAAGAAGAATTTTTGGGATTATTAGATGGTAACGAAGGAGAATCCTTGGAGAAAATCCCAGTAGTAAAGGAGTTTGCTAGAGTATTTTAGGAAATAACTAGACTACCACCATTGAGAGAAGTAGAATTTTGCATTGAGCTGATGCCAGGCACTTCACCCATATCATTGGCCACGTACCGTATGGTACCGATGGAGTTAGAAGAACTTATGGGACAGCTTGATGAGTTGATGAGTATAGGTTTCATCAAACCGAGTGTTTCACCGGGGGAGGACCGGTACTTTTTGTGAAGAAGGATGGGTCTATGAGGCTGTGCATCGACTATAGGTAGATGAATAGAGTCACCATCAAGAACAAGTATCATTTACCGAGGATCGACGACTTGTTCAACCAACTTAGAGGAGCCTGATATTTCTCCAAGATCGACCTGAGGTTGGGGTACCATCAACTGAGAATCAGGGATAATGACATACAGAAGACAACTTTCAGAACGAGGTATGGTCACTACGAGTTCATGATAATGCCCTTTGATTTGACGAATGTCCCCCATCGCTGTCATGGATATGATGCATCGAGTGTTCAGACCGTACCTAGATAGGTTCACAGTTATATTTGTGGATGATATCCTTATCTATTCGAAGTCTAAGGAAGAACATGAAAAGCATTTGGGCATAGTTCTGCAGACACTATTTGATCATCAGTTATATGCCAAGTTCAGCAAATGTGACTTCTGGAAGGAAGAAGACAAATTCCTTGGACACGTGGTGTCAAGAGCGGGAATATCTGTAGATCCTGCCAAGATAGAGGTCGTGTTAAGTTGGGAGAGACCCAAGAACGTGGCAGAAATCAGAAGTTTTATGGGTTTGGCTGGTTACTACAGAAGGTTTGTAGAGGGATTTTCTAAGATCTCTACCCCATTGACTAACTTAACAAAGAAAGAAGTCAAGTTTCACTGGGATGACAAGTATGAGGCAGCTTTCGAAGAGCTGAAGAAGAAATTGACCTTAGCACCAATACTTGTAATTCCAATAAGTGGGAATAAGCTATCAGTGTACACAGACGCTTCACTGATGGGTTTGGGTTGCATCCTATGCAATAAAGACAAGTTATGGTGTATGCCTTCAAACAACTTAAGGTGCACGAGCTTAATTACCCAACGCACGACCTGGAGTTGGTTGCAATGGTGTTCGCACTAAAACTATGGAAACACTACCTCTATGGAGAAGACTTTGAGCTCTTCACTGATCACAAGAGTTTAAAGTACTTATTCACTCAAAAAGAACTGAATATGAGACAGAGGAGGTGGATGGAACTAGTTAACAACTACATCACGACTTTCCAGTACCACCCGGGGAAGGCAAACGTAGTTGCAGATGCTTTGAGCAGAAGCCCTGAAATATGTTATCTTGTTTACTGAAGCAAAAAATAGAGTCTAATTGAAGCCTTTAGTAGCCTGAATGTCCAAGCTAGTGGTAAAGAGAATGGTGGGCTATTGTTTAGTTTGGTAGCGAGACCGTCGATTATGGACAGAATTGGACTGGGACAATAATTATATCTAGACTTACAGTCGTTGGCAACAGATGAGTCCAAGCCAGACTGGGTATTATCGGCAGATGGAGCGATCAGATACAGGGGTAGACTTTGTATTCCGAAGGACGAGATCATTCGGAGCAAGATTCTTGGAGAGGCACACAAGTCCATGTATTCCATTAACCCTAGCAGCACTAAGATGTATCGAGATTTGAAAAAGGCTTATTGGTGGTCAGGTATGAAAAGAGATGTAGCACAGTTTGTGGCACGATGCCTTACGTGTCAGTAGGTCAAGGTTGAACCCAAGAGAACCGTCGGATTACTTCAACCATTGCCCGTTGTGGAATGGAAATGGGAGCATATAACTATGGACTTCATAGTTGGGTTGTCCAAGTCAAGAGAGGGACGTGATTCTATTTGGGTGATAGTGGATAAACTGACCAAATCCGCTCACTTCTTGCTTGTGAAGGTTACAGCCTCAAGAGATGAATTGGCTCGACTTTACGTCAAGGAAATCATAAGAATTCACGAGTGCCAATTAGCATAGTGTCTGATAAGGATACCAGATTCACATCAGAGTTTTGGGTGAGCTTACAGAAGGCTTTGGGCACACAGTTGGATTTCAGCACTGCCTTCCATAAACAGACAGATGGACAGACTGAAAGGGTCAATCAAATACTAGAAGATATGCTACGAGCTTGCGTATTAGATTTCAAGGGAAATTAGAGTGACCATCTTCGTTTAGTAGAATTCTCCTATAATAACAGCTATCAGACGAGTATTGGGATGGCATAGTTTGAGGCTTTGTATGGAAGGCCATGTAGGTCGCCCACATGTTGGACCGAGGTGGGTGATAGCAGTTTACTTGGACCTGAAATCATCCAAGTGACAACTGAAAAGGTGAAAATCATCAGGAAAGGACTTCTAGCAGCTCAGAGTCGACAAAAAAGCTACGCAAATCGTAGAAGAAGAGAGCTAGAGTTTGAAGTGGGTGATCACGTGTTCTTAAAGGTTTCACCGATGAAAGGTGTTATGAGATTTGGAAATAAAGGGAAGTTAGCGTCTCGCTTTGTTGGACCCTTCGAGGTATTAGAATGCATCGGTAAGGTGGCATACCGTCTAGCCTTACCCTATCAGTTGGGAGCAGTCCACAACGTCTTCCATGTTTCTATGTTAAGGAAGTATGAACCTGATCCTACACATGTCATTGACTGGACTGATTTACCAATCAGGGACGACGCGACATATGAATAAGTACCGGTAAAAATCATGGACCGGAAGGAGCAAAAACTGAGGACAAAGACCATTCTTTTGGTGAAAGTACAATGAAATCATCACGATGAAGCAGAAGCTTCGTGGAAACTAGAATCAGGAATTCGGAGGCGATACCTGGTGCTAATCAATAATCAAGGTATGTATTAAATTTCGAGGACAAAATATCCTAAAGGGGTGGAGAATGTAGTGACCCTGACCCTACAATTTAATTTAATGATTAATGGTAGTGAATCCTATTTAAAGCCTTAGGATTTAATTGATATTAAAGGGGACTGGAATGGAACTTTATGTAAATATGTAAAGTTGATGATTAATTTTGTTATTATGTGAATTAGGTGTAATGGGCATGGATCCGACACAACAGGACTGAGTGGATTTGTGGGTTGGCTGTATAGGCCCATTGGACAAAGGTGAGGGCACAATAGACTTTTACTATCTAATTTGAATTATAGAGGGAAATAATGGGTTCTCCCACTAACACACGAAATATCTTAGGAGAGAGAAACTGTTGTGTTTCATTCGATCAAACGAAGAGAGGAAAAAGACTGTGCAGAAATCTAGTTTTGGAAAGAAGAAGAAGAAGGAGGAAAAGAAGATTTGGGTGATTCTTGTTGCTGGAAAGCTACCTAAATCAGATCTATGGAAACGAGGTAGGGATTCCTGTGTTTCTACGGTAACTAGCTTTATGGATCATTCCAATACTATAGATATAGAAGAGATGCATGTTCTTGATGTCAAAGCATGTCTGATCTAAGATCTATAGAAAATAGAAGGATGCATGCTATGTTATTTATTTGGTTTATATGCTTAAGATGAGTTGCTGTGTTTTCTTGTGTTATTATATGTTCATAAGGATTGTAAACATGTTCTTAGATTTAATATTGTATTTAACAGATTTATTTGTTTAGATCTATAGAACAATATGGGTTTTTATGTGTATGATGTTTGGATCACATGAATAGATTTTAGAGACTGATATATGATTGTTAAAATCTTAGAAAATCTTTGTTTTGGTTAGAGGCACGAAGTCCTAGAAGAAAACTCAGAAATTGGCTAAATTTGTCGTTCGGTAAGAGTCTCGGCAGCTACTGAACATCCTACCGAAAATCCCCAGAATTGTTTGCTCTCGGGACTTTCTACCAAGACTCCGTAGGTTGGTAGCACTCTCGGCAGCTACCGAGGTCCAAATGGACCCAAATTTTAGGGATATGTTCCCCATTGAGTTGTGCACATGCCTATATAACTGGTTTGTGTGCAAAAGATCTAGAATTTGTCGAATTATGAAAAGTGTAAGAGAGTGTCCGAAATTCAGGATTATCGGACTGATTTGAATGGTATATGAGGTAATACCAACTCAAAGGTTTTGGATATGATCATAGGACCTCAAGATAGGATTAGTATGATTATAGATGATCACGTAAGACTTAATTGGTTGAATGGTGCTCTTAGCATCCAATGTTGACTTAGGTTTGACTTGGGTTGACTTCTGGATGACTTGTGTTTGACCTTGATGACGATTTACTTGAATGATTGAACGAGGGTACTGTGAGTATCCATGACTGTGTATGATGTTTGTATTTGAAATATTTGAATTTATGATTGTGGATGGGTGAGCTTCCACCATGGGTGAAAGTCCCTAAAGGTAAGGCATGGCATGGGTGTATTCCACCATGGGTGAAAGTCCTAAAATGGTATAGTATGGGTGCATTCCACCGTGGGTGAGAGTCCCTAAAGGAAGGTTTGGTTACAGGTGAGTTTCCACCGTGGTTGCAGGTCCCTAAACGGAATGCATGTTACTGGTGTATTCCACTATGAGTGCAATTCTCTTAAGGAATAGGAATAGTGGCTTTCCTCCGTGGATGCAAGTCCCTAAAAGAATGGGTTACTGATACGGGTGGCTTCTACCGTGGGTGCAAGTCCCTAAAAGGAAGGGTCGTATGGTCGTGAGTTGGATTGAGCACGTGATTGAGCTAGGCCTGGTCATACCCGCATTGCATTGCACTTCACTTCATTTCATCCCATAATTGCATCATACCACATTGCATTGCATTGAACATTGTGCATCTTTGGTTGAAGTGAATGTTTGTGAATACTTCCATGTGTTGACTTGTTTGACTTATTGTATTTGCGATTGGGTCGCATTGGTCGTAGCAAGGTGGGACCTTGTGGATGTTGGTCGTAGCATGGTGGGACCATGTGAATGTTGTCGTGAACATACTATGTGATACTTGCTTGTTTGTGTTGTGATGAGGTTCCTTTAAGAACTGTGAATGGAAGGGTAGCATTTTACCGTGGGTGCAAGTCCCTAAAGGAATTGAATGGTAGCATTCTACCGTGGGTGTAAGTCCCTAAAGGAATGGATTGTGGTTACTGGTCGTAGCATGGTGGGACCATGTGGTGTTTGTTTATGTGTTTGATTGGTCGTAGCATGGTGGGACCATGTGCTGTTTGATTGGCCGTAAGATGGTGGGACCAGGTGGTGTTTGTTTGTGTGTTTGATTGGTCGTAGCATGGTGGGACCATGTGGTGTTTGTTGTGGAACATAGTGTAACTATGTGATTATTGTGATCTTTGTTGTTGTGTCACATGATGAGACCTTGTGTATGCATATATGTATGCTTGTTTTGGACCATGATGGGACCACGAGGAATCTAGTTGACCATGATGGGATCATGTGGGTAACCTTAACATAATGAGACTATGTGATTTGTGAACTATTGACTTGTTATGATATAATGTTGTATGGCTTGCATGTGAATAGGGATTTCATATGATGATTGTATTATACATACTAGTACGTGAGATTTAGTATGATTAAATACAATTGACTGTAATATTATATGTTGGTTGAAATGCATGTAATGAACCATATTGTTATGCATGCATAAAAGTAGATATTGTAGTCTCGTTGGATTTCTTTACTAGGCTTCGGTTGATCCTTATCTCTACAAGTAATCAGATTGTCTGAATTCTGGCTGGCTTTTGGAGAGGAGATTTTACTATTGAGATATTTTTGTTTGTTGAGACTACATGACTTTACTTGATTTGGTTTCACCTCATGCGGGCAGAATTTGTAATAGAGATCTTTTAGACTTTGATTACTTTATTTGTGGGTTGATGCTCAACTTAGTTTTGGTTGAGCTATGGTTTTAATTTTGAGAGATTTCCACTAGTGTTTATATTCTGTTGAGACTCTGATTCAACCAGGTAAGGGTTGATATTGTGGCTAGTAATCCGTATCCACGTGGTGGGTCCGAAAGTCAATTCATTGAAATCTTCGAGATCCCATATCTCAGATTTGGGGCATGACAGGAATTGTCTTCAACCTTGAAGAACTGCACGCTATTGGAATCTCTTGATCTTGGTAATAATAGACTCTTTGGGAACCTGTCATCATGGCTAGGAGATAGCTTATCATCAACTTTGTTAGAACTACACTTGCGATCCAACTTATTTAGTGGAATTATTCCTCCACAAATATGTCGATTCTCTCATCTCCATATCTTGGACCTCGGACATAACAATTTATCAAGATTCATTCCACCATGTTTGAGAAATTTGATTGGTATAAGTGATTTGTTCTCCGGGAAACTATTAAGATTAGAGCACATGGAGGTAGTTGTGAAAGGAAGAGAATTCGAATACAATACGACTCTTGGCCTTGTAAAGAGCATAGACCTTTCAAGCAATAATCTATCTGGAAAGATCCCTGTAGGTTTAACAAAGTTGTCAAGTTTGGGAACCTTGAATTTATCAATGAACCATCTTACAGGAAATATTCCAAAGAATATTTGAAACTTGAATGTGTTAGAAACACTTGATCTGTCAAGAAACCAACTTTCTGGTTTGATTCCTTCAAGCATGTCTTCTTTGACATTCCTAAATCACTTGAACTTGTCATACAACCACTTGTCGGGGAGAATTCCATCAGGAAATCAACTACAAACCCTCAATGATGATTCATCAATTTATGATGGTAATTCTCAACTCTGCAGACCCCCTCTAACCAACAAGTGCACAGATGATGAAACATCTCATGACTCGTCATCATTTGTACATAACCAAAATGATCAAGATGGATATAGACCTGAAACATTATGATTTTACATTAGCATGGACTAAGATTTGCAATAGGGTTCTAATATGGTTGTGGAACTTTAATGCTAAAAAGATCTTGGAGACATCCCTATTTTCGGTTCTTCAATGACACGGCAAAATGGATCTTAATGATCGTTGCGCTTGCTCGGTTGCAAACGAAGATGGAATTTGAAAGAAACCAAGGTCGTCGTGGGTAAGGAAAGCTTGTGAAGGTATATTACTAGCTATTTGTAAGCTATAAAGTCTCTATTATAAATGCTTTTAATCATGAATATCTCTACTTGTTTGCTTGAGCAGAGGCATGCTTTTCTTTTCTTTTCTTTTTTGAAATCTTCTGAGGTTTTCTTTTTATTTTGTTTTGAGTTACTGATCGCTCAGATTTATGGGTTTCTACAAACTTTATAATCAATCTGATCATATAGATTAGAAAATCTTAACTGTTTGAACAATAACTAACACTATTGAGGAATTATTAGTTGACTCTTCTGTGCAATATTATTGATTATAATCTCTTTATTTGCTTCTTTGATCATGGGCTATGAAGGATACAAGTCCAGCCGACTCTATCTAAAAGTCAAAAAATCTAACCTGATCCACCAATCAGTCTGAACCTACCCAGTATTTTGTGAGAGTGGATCATATGCGGGTGGTTTTGTGATGCGAGCGTGTGGGCAACACTCTATTGACCACCCTCATCTGTGAAAGAAAAAAATTATCTTAATTATTTTTTTTTCATGTTCACACAAAATTTGGTGACGTGGGCCAATAGAGTAGCCCACACTCACTCGTATTTTGTTGGGTTCAGGTTGACTAAATAGTTTATAAATCGTCAAAGCTGAACCTATATAGAAATCCTGCATAGGCAATTCTTTGGGATTGGGCTTAAATTTAAAAAATGAACGTAGTAATTCTAGTTGAACTCTAAGGCTGTGCTTGGCATAGAGAATTCAGGGTGGAATTGGGGTTAAAAATTTTAATGATGTTGTTTGATAGCGTATAAAGAATTGGATTTAGGATTCTAGTCCCATTTCTCTGGAATTTATTTATAAGGTAAATTGGGTTTTACCAATTATCACATGTTCCCTAGTTTTCTGCAATTCTCGACTAATGAATTGCAAGAGCACGACTCTCTCTTCTCCCTCTCAAATTGAACCTAAAAGAAAATAAAAGATAATTAGAGTAATCATAAAATAAAATAAAGAAAAATAATAATTAAAAAATAAAATAATTAAAAAATAAATAAATAATGTTTTAAAAATTAAAAAATAGAAGAAAATAAAAGAAAGTGAAAATAATAATAAAATAAAATAAAATAGAAATAGAAATAGAAATAACATTAAAAAAAACTGAAAAAGAAAATAAAAAGAACATAAATATAAAAATTAAATAAAATAAGAGTAAAAAATTAAAATTAAATAAAACAATTAATATAAATAAAAACTAAATAAGTAATAATAACAGAAAATAATAAATACATAAAACAAAATTTAATAAAAAATTAAAATTAAAATTAAAAAATAATAATTATTAAATAAAATAATTGAAATGAATTAAAATAAAAAAATAGAATAAAAAAAAGAAAGTAAAAATAATAATAATAAAATAGAAATAGAAATAGAAATGTGATTAAAATAAAATTAAACAATAACAGAAAAATAAAAAAAAATAGTAAAAAATTAAACAAAATTAAATTAAATAAATAAAAATTAAGGAATAAAAATAAAAGAATATAATAAATAAATAAAATAAAAATAGATATATAATTAAATAAAATGAAAATATAATAGAAAATAAAAACTAAAATTAAAATAGAAAATAGAATAATATAAAAATATTATTGTTTTATTATATTTTTCCTATATTTATATTTCTATTTATTTTATTTCCTTTTGTTCTTTTATCTTTTATGTTATTATATTTAATTTTAATTGAATTATTATTATAAACTAAAAATGGAAAAATGAAAGAAGAAATGAAAAAGAAAATAAAAATTATTTAAAAGAAAAGAAAAGAAAATATAATAAAAGGAAATAATTCAAAATATAAATAAAGGAAAATTAAAATAAAAATAAAAATAAAATAAAGTAAAGTAAAAATAAAATGAAAATATTATTATATTTGTTTCTCTATATTTATATTTATTTTCTTTTATTTTTTCTTTTTATTTTATTCTATTTTCTTATAAATTTATTTCTATTAATATTTTTTATTTTACTTTCTTTTATTTTTATTTCTATTTTAATAATTTTTTTTCTTTACCCTTCAACATGTTTTAATAATATTAGTTTCTTTTATTTTTAGTTCTATTTTTAATAATATCGGTAGACAACATGTTTGATAAAGATCTTTAACAACTCAATTTACCAATTTTCAATTTGTTTTAAGTAATCAAACAATATATTTACAATTCTAAGGTTTTCTAATTTAGTGAATTATAATTCCAAGTATTAAAATTCTATAGGCCAATTCCAAATCTTTGCGTCAAACAGACTCTAAGTATAAAGGTTATGGACTTAAGTGAATTAAATCTGAGCATAAGTTTGTGGGCTTGAATTAAGTTAGGATGGCTTTTAGACCTTATTGTTGGTCCCAAGAAGATCCTTGAAACGCAAGTTACTAAAGATTAACAATTAAATAAGATTTTAGAAATCTTTAACCCTAATTAGTTGCGGAAAAATTTTGAAGCCTCATAGGAATCCTCTAACTAGGCAAAAATATATGACCTTAGCTTACTATAACTTATCTCCTTAAAATATTATAAATATAAAGGGAACTAGGACCTAGACCATTATTTTACTCTTTGCAACATGTGATCACCCCGGGTCGGGTGGACCCTAAGTCGATCGATTTATTTGGAGTCACCAACATTCATCGGGTTGAGGTGGGGATGGTCACCCGTGGTTTTATCAGTTATTACAAAATAGACCAGACATGTGAATTTTAGGACAGTTTAACCAGAATTTTTAGGTAGGGGGGTGTTTATTTGAGACCCACCCTCTCCTGGTTTAACCGGTTACCCGGTTCAAGATTATTTGGCTAATTAGAAAAATCTAAAAATATAATAAAAGCAATAAAATTAAAAATCTAGAAAAGGTACAAATGGATTTAAAGTGATGAAAATGTTAAAAAATAATTCTAAAAACAAACGGCTTGTGCCTCCCATCGATGGACTGACAGTTGTAAATTTTATTTAATTAATCATTTAATTTATATTAGTTGTATATTTAATTTTTTTGGAACCTTGATGATGATCCAAGACTATGCAGGAAATGTATTTATTTCATCTCGAATTTGTTTATATGATTATTGGTAGATGTTAAATCTATGATAACATGATATTGAATATGTGAATCCTGATGAAAGTGAATTTTTATATATAATGATGAATATATAAGAAGTGAAGATTGTGAAATGGGTGAGGGGATTGAGGGCATAGTTTAAAATTTCGCCAATTTCAAGGATTTTGGAGGCACAAACGAAACTGAAATATCCAAACTTTCTGATATTTCGACGAAATTTTGGTGAAAATAATTTTTATAATTGAACAAAATAAAGGTCTAAAATTTCGCGAAAATTCAGCATATTTTGGACCAAAATTTTGGATATTTCGCTAAAATAATTTCACTTTTTTTAATTGAAGTATTTTAATATAGACTTAATTTTTGCTATTTCTTTCCTTTTTTTAACAATTACCAAGTAATTACTTCAAAAATATAAATAATAAAGTTAGTTAATAAAAAGCGATATCTTCATTAAAATATATATTATTTATGAACATACAAATTTAAATAAAAAAAAAACAACAACAAATGATATTTTGATTAATAATGTGAAATAATACAAAAGTTTACAACTAATAAATAAAACATTTATGTTACAACATCCAAAAAGTATATAAGTATCCAAAATATATTGGATTCAAATTGAAAGTAGAGGGTCTAACGGTCTGTAACAAAAACTGATCATTTGACAATAATACCCTTCAATCAATGATAATTATAATAAATATGAATCATTTTTTAATTATTTATTTTTTGATTTTATTTTTTGTTATTTTTTATTATTATGTTTTTAAGTTTTATTTTTATCTTATAATTATATGAGATCAGTGGGATTTTCACAATTTTCATTAATACTAAGCTTCTTTCTTCTTCCATATAAGCATCTATTTTGTTCATAAGACTATTAAACAAGGTATACAAGGATATTTTCGTCCATAAAATACATTGCAGTAAGCAAAAATTAAATATTCCGTTACTTTATTGATAGTTATTAACAGAAGGGATTTGTTGTAACATACTTTCAAACTATAGGGGAGGTGTGTGATGGCCAAAGTTTAAGGGGTACTTGTTGCCATGATGTCAAACTAAGGGGGTGTGAGTGTAATTTACCATTTTTATTTTTTACTTTTCACTAGATTTTAGATTTTATTTCGGTCGAAATATCTGAATTTTCAGCCAAAAATTCGGTTGATGAAGTGAACATTTCGAGCCAAATTAATTTGGACAAAATAGAAAAATTTTGTCAAAATTTTGACTATTTCGTACACTTATTTCACAAAATAATTCAATCCGAAAAAATGTCATTTCAGATTATGTCTAACACATTCGAAATCGAAATTATAAAGGTCGCATCTAAGATCCACGTGCACTTAGATAAACGTACCATAGAGTTTCGAAATCGAAATTATAAAGGTCGCGTCTAAGATCCACGTGCACTTAGATAAACGTACCATAGAGTTTTGAGAGCATTACAACTAAACAGATTGCATTCCAAACCTGAATAAACTATTTATTAAATGGGTGGGTAGGTATTGACCAAGTCTGCAAGCAACAAAGAAATTAAAGCCGCTTATCGTTATGCAGTCTCGGTGATGACTTAGCTATGGAATTAGTAGCATTATTTGACTTAATTTTTCTTTGTTAGATTATTTTCGTGTGCTGATGGTGACCAGGGTGGGCTCGAATGGAGTCCTAGTCACAATTTGTTTTATTTTGTATGAGGATTACAATAGACGGGGGAACACCACATATACCGAAGGCAAAGCCTGCAAGAAAGTCTTAAACCTATCTACCCTAATCCTAATTAGAACGGACGGGAATCCTCTGTGATGTACACCACATGGTGTCGAGACAACCCCAAGGGCAAAAATACTATTATGCCCCTTGGAGTGCCACTAAGACAGCATTCGAGAGGCAAAATGGTAAGTTTGCCTCTTAGGATGTCTCTACTCACAGGGGATCCTTGTGGTGTACATCACAGAGGATCCCAGTCTAGTTAGGATATACCTTAAGTGTCTCCAGGAGGACAGTTGATGAAGGGACCCGCAAGCTGGACAAACCAGGTCGACTGAGGCGACCAACACGAACGCACTTTGACCTGCATATTGATGTCAGATCCCTCTCTCTCTTGCCATTGCTATTTGGGATGTACAAACGGGCCGAAGCCCACTTGCCTCAAAAGCCTAGCATGGCTCACGTGTGCCTTGGCCCGGCACAAAACGCCACGTGGCGTGTCATGCTCAGGCATTAACCCAAGGCTGTGCCATGCTAGGACTAGGTTCCCAGCCCCGCGGCACGGCATGGTACGACCCTCGCAAAGGCATGGGCCCAGCACGCGCATGGCATGGCATGAGCACAGTCCGGGCACAGTCCGAACGGCATGAGCGGCATGATAGACTTTAATTGATTGCACCCCATATACAAAATATTAGAAATTGTCTGTCATTTATTATGTGTTCACCAAGTAAACAACTAGAATATAAGCAATTATGTAACAACTTTGGTAAACCATTTAAAAAGTTTCAAATGGATGTTCCACATAGATGGAATTCTACATACTTTATGTTAAAATCTACATAAGGTTATAAAGATATAATAACTAATTTTTGTGAAATGAGAATGAGTGAATGTCCTCTAACTGATCACGATTGAGACGTATCTCTTATAATAAAAGAATTTCTACAATCATTTTATAATACAACTAATGCTCTATCAGGTATATATTATCCTACATCATCAAACATATTATGTCAATTGTATGCTATTAGTCTTCTATTTAAAAAATCTAGATCTCGTCCTGGTTTTGCAAATATTTGTAGCATAATGGAAAACAAATTTAGAGCATATTGGGAAGAATTTCCTC
>JAUPMG010301795.1:0-16792 GCA_031762675.1 Pachysandra terminalis | reverse complement strand
TACTAGAACTGCTCAGGACTTCCGCTTATGAATTAATTGTGTTGCCACTCTCGTAGAAATACGAGGTGAAGGTGACGTTTGGACTGGATAACCCATGCAATTGGAAAAACTCTGGTTCGGGTCGTTACAGTTTTGGACGTCCAAGCCTAGAGAGACAATTCTCTCTCCTCTCTTAGCTTCCAGGTTCCCTGGTTTATTTGAACTCTATCTCTTTTTGTTTGTTTGAATTTAATTTAGTTTAATTCAAAGTTTCAAACAGTAGATAATCATCCGTAGGATTTACTTAATTCTTCATTTCCTTAATTAACATTTCATTAATTAGTAAATACCTATTTAAGTCCTAATGAACTTTTAATTGGTTTTAGGCCCAATTCATTTACATTAGTATTCTAGTCCATATAGGTTAGTAGTCCAGCCCATATAATTAATCCTTAATTAATTAAGTAATTGTCCATAGTTTTACATAATTATCAATTGGTTCAATCCTACTAGGTGGCTTTCATAAAACTCCTACTTTATAACTAATAGATTAATTGGGTTTAATCTATAATTATCCTAGTCGGGTCCGGGTCACTGCAATAGGAATGGTGGTTTTCTACCGTGAGGTGCAAGTGCCTTAAAGAATTGGAATGGTGGTATTCTACTGTGAGTTGCAAGTCCCTTACAGAATAGGAATGGTGGCATTCTACCGTGGGTGCAAGTCCCTTAAAGAATGGATTGATTGTTTAATGAGCATGTGGTTAAGCTAAGCCTAATTAATCTTGCATATGCATCATCATCTGCATTTCATTGTGCATACTTGCATCATATCATACTTCATTAATCATTTGCATATGTTTGACTTGAAGTGAATTTTTGCGTGTACTTTCATTGAGGATTGGTTGTAATGCATTTGGTAATGCGATTGTATGTTGAGGCTTGGTGGGACCATGTGGTATATTTGTTAACGCATGATGGGATCATGTATACTGTGTTTTGAGACATGGTGGGACCATGTGGATTTGTAATGTGAACTGTGTTTTGAGACATGGTGGGACCATGTAGATTGTATGTTGAGGCATGGTGGGACCATGTGGTATATTTGTCAATGCATGATGGGATCATGTAGACCGTGTTTTGAGATATGGTGGGACCATGTGGATTGTATGTTGAGGCATGGTAGGACCATGTGGTATATTTGTCAATGCAATATGAGATCATATAGACCATGTTTTGTGACATGGTGGGACCATGTGGATTGTATGTTGAGGCATGGTGGGACCATGTGGTATATTTCTCAATGCATGATGGGATCATGTAGACTGTGTTTTGAGAAATGGTGGGACCATGTGGATTTGGTGTTAATGCATGATGGGATCATGTGGATCTTATGACTTGTCATGGTGGGACCATGCGGATAATTATTATGGTGTGATATGACTGTGTGTTATTATTAGATATAATAGGATTATGTGATTGATACTTACTATTGAAATGTAATAGAATTACAATGTGTTATGTGAAGTAATTATTGAATAGTATGTTTAATATGATAATGAGCATGCTATTACATTGTGAGTGACTTATTATTTGTTGGGTGAATTTGTATGAATTAACTATTTTGTTATAAATCTATGAAAATAATTATTGTAATTTCTATGGATTTCCCTATTGGCCTGTGGCTCACCCTTATGTTGAAATATGTGATCAGTTCGAGTAGTACGCGGGTCGGGAGAAGAATCAGTCCTTAGAGATGATTTTATTTTCTTTGGATTCAGATACTTGAAATAATACAATTGATATTATTTAGTTTTTACATTAACTTTGGTTTTGACCCATGAGGGCATTTATGATGTAATAAACTAGATATTACTTTGATTATGTGGGATTGAGCTTAACTGAAATTAATTAAGTTAAAAGTTTTAATTTGTTCAGACTTCCGCTGGTTTATGTTGTTAACTCTGATTAACCATGTGATGGTTGTATCATTGTGAATGGCTATCTTCATCCATACATTGGATCCAAAGTTTATTCCATGCAAATCCTGGAGGTGCGACATAGAGATATGTGCTCGTGTTTTAAAATTATCATTTGATGTTTCACATCTTTTACTTATATATATATATATAAATATGTATGTATGTATCCTATATGAATTATTTTGAATGAGCACATTAACATAAATCTTGTGGTTGAGTATAAAGATATGAGCTTGTGCTCATGAGGGATTAGAAATACGCAATATGATGTGGCCAAATGAGTCTGGGGTATAGGCGAGACTTTTGAAGTGTATCTCGTTTTCAGTTTTATGAAACTTGATATGGTGTCGCTCGCTCGTTACTTTGTGCTCGTCGGTCGCACGCTCAATGACCTGTATGATTCACATCCATGGTAGGAAGATATGATGTTAATGAGAGAGATGAACACTTTGTGCCCACTATGGACGAGTGGGAGATATTGAATTTTAGAGATGGGTCAACCCGGTTGGCCCGACCTGTTTGGGTCGACGTGGGGTCCCCACTTAATGGGACATCCATCCTTGATTAGAAGTGTGGATCTGGATAACTCTCTCCTAATGAGATTAGGAAATACCGTCCTAGGAGGAGTTCAGTTGAATATTCTAGATGTAGAAGACTCTTCCTCCTTACCCATAAAGTTACTATTCACGTTTTTTTGGAATACACCCGTAGAGAACTCTCTCTTCCCTTCATCCCTTCTTTCTATAGAGATCTGGATTTTGTATTGGGGTTCCATACAAAGCCCTAGTTCAATTGAGTCTGGATTCATTGTATATGGCTCTAGTAATCACATATTCCGACGTGGAACATTATCCGATTCAATAGAGAGCTTCCGCTGCAGATTTAGGTTCGTGTGCATTGATGTATGTGATCTGGATTGTTATAACCTTCAACAGTTTTTTGAAGCAGCCCCACGATCTGCTTCACCAAAATGGACTTGTTGAAGAAGTGTTTCCATCCAATGCAGCTTTCAGAAGTGTCACCAAACACCCAAGAACTTTAAAAACACATTGTCACTTGCAGATTTCGGTTAACAGACTCCTATTATCACCAATAAAATAAAAACCAAAACCTAAGTTTTTGGTTACTCAGGAAATGCCATAGACTATTTGGGAGCCCAAGACAATGTTTAACTTGTATATATAGATTGATAACTCAGTTAATGAAATTCAAGTTTTAAAACACTGCTTAAAGGGTTATAAAACTCAAACAATTTTTTGAAGCTGAATAGATGATTGAACCAAAAGTTTGTAAAAATAATTGAATCATGGTCTGAATAGGTGCACATAGGTCGAATTGGTTTTATTTATTTATTTTTTTAAATATTTACTGATAAATAATTAAATACTTAATAATAAAAAAGATAAATATTTAAAAGAAAATTATGGAAAATAAAAATAAAGAAGAAAAATATATATGTTCGTTTCGTAAGTCGCCAAGGGTAATTTGACCGATTCTGAAAAGAGACTAAGTCAGTTGCCTAGCCATTCCCTACCTTCATCGGGATATGGAAAAAGATAGAACACTGTTAACTTTTGTTAATTAATGAGACTTAAAGAGGACTAGTGATCCAGTTTCTGGAATTTCAAGAGTACAATTAAGAGGAAAATCAATGTTTTGGTGACCTCAGTCTTAGGTTATCATCCCCCTTTTTAGAGGCAATTGTAATGCTATTTATAAGCATTCCTATAGGAAATAACGTGCATTAAATGGCCGTTAGACTGTTTTCACGGCATGTTAATACCATCAAAGGTAATCATAAGTAATTACTTTTTCCTCTTAAGTGGACCAATTAAAAGACGTGCATAAAATTACAACTATTGCCACTGCTTGGGTACAATAAGAGTTACAAGGTATGTCCAGTCCTAGGCTTAGTAAGCCTCTTGCCCCTCCTAGCCTTACATCTCCTAAGTCCCCACTTTCATTAATGTGAGATGTGAATTCTTCATGTATGTTTCATCATCATTGTCATTCTTTGTAGCGGTTACCTCTTCACATTCTTAATGGGGTTCTCTCCCTTGTAGAATGTTAAATCTATCTTGATTAATTAATTGATATTAAATTATTTTCTCAAGCATTTACTTAGTGTTGGTATCTCAATTGTTTACTTAAGGGTCTTATCATTACCCATTCTAAACAAGCATTTACCCAATATTGGATGTCGCCACATGTACGCTTTATGGCATATTTAGTTCATAGGACATGCTCGTCCCTACTGCTTCACTTGACTTAAGTCAATCAGGGTGCCATGTGGCTTAGTGTCAGCGTGACATCTGACATGCCATTATCACTACGTACATTTCAGTCCCTCTGACGATGACAATCATTCTTAATCATGTTGGCATGATTATATATATTGACTTTGGTTTGCAAAAGATACTTTCGGCGAGATGTACCTTTTGGGCTTCTCATATCCCACATGTCGTTTCCATGGGAAGCTTTTGATTGGTAGCTGTCCCATCAACTTCCTTTTTCATTATATATATATTCGGGTGGCCCCCTTTGTGTCTCTATAAGGGGGTCTTTATCTTTCTCTCAGTAGTCAGTCTTTCCTTGTCTTCGTGTTGTGAGCATTTTTTTGTGCTTTTTCGCAGAGGTCTTAGTTCGTCGTGGCAGTAAGGGATGCTCGTCATTCTTCAGAGCCTTTTAAATATCCTGTCGAGAAGGATCCTCTCCCTCCACCATCAGTCTGGTCAGATGTAGTGACTCGTACACTTTTTCACACGTGGCACACTCATAAGGTACACGTGGCACAAGTGTGATTATTATTTTATGTGTGATATTTGATCTGTGTGTATGATTGTATGCGTATGTGAATTTCAAGATGATCGGTGGTTTCAGATTTAAAATCGCATGGCTGGATTGTGTTTTATTTGCATTTTCGTGTGATGATGCGTATATGTTTGTATGGATAAGCATGCACCATATTATGTTTTGGTAATTTAAGTGATATTTGTTTAACCAGGGTTTTTCATTGTTTTGCTTGTAGATTCTTCGTTCTCGTTGGATCGAGGTCGTTCTTCAAGGAATTGTTCGTGGTTTCGGAAGGTGATAAGCCTCGTATGTTTCATGGATTTTCCTGTGCACGTTTAAGCTAGTATTTCTTACACCCATTGATATTTGGTTGCTAGATATGATTTCGAAAATCAGAAGATGGGGATTTATGCTTGTGATTTAGAAGTGTTGATTTGTGTTGCTAGTGAAGTGCTAGGATTTTAAACCCTAAGTGAATTTATCAAGGAATATATTTGATAAAATTATGCATGTGGATTTCGTTTTTAAATTAGGTTTTAATCCCTAGATTGATCTAGTTTGTTGTTTGATCGATTGAATAGCTTAGAAATTATGGAAGAAAGAGGGTTTTCATTGTGTATACAAGAAGTGGCCTTAGGAAGCCTTGTGGGCTACACCCACTTGGATACCCAAAAGTAAAACTCAGAATTTTATATTTCTGTGCTACCCAATCGACCGAACTGGTGCTACCGGTCAACCGGGTGAGAGCCTAGTCAACTAAGCATCAACCGGTGGGTCTCGGTTGCAAAATATATTGTTACTGTGGATTGTTGTCTGTAGGTACTCGGTCGACCGAGTGAATAAGGTTGGTCAACCGGTTACCGTCGTGTGTTAATTTGAGGTTCTGTGTCTGAGTACACTCGGTCGACTGGAAAGAAGTGACAGATTGACTGAGCACACCCAAAATTCGTATGTTGGTTTGTTATGATTGTTTTTGATTTATGTGATGTGTGTGATGGGATTGCACCTGTATATGGGTGCACATGTAGACCCGATGGAATGTAAATTAATGAATTATGTATGTGGTTACGATGGGTTTGATAATATATTACGATTTGTTAGATAATATGTGAATGATTGGTATCATGATGAATGGAATGTATGATGATGCTATGCTATGGAATGTGTGATTTCAATAGAATGTGATATGGTATGGATAGTGATGAGACTGTTGTTATGTGATGATATATATTGTCACGCCCCAAATCCCGTGGCATGATTCCCAACGAGGGATAGAATGGTTCTCGAGGTGAGACCTTCAGGATCCACAACTGGACCGCGGATTGCTACTAAACCACAAGCAAAAATAAAAGTAATAGATACCTTTATTAGATCATTCAATCAAAGTGCGGAAGTCATACTACAGAAATCAATAAAAGAACATAAACCATATAAAACCATGATCCTTGGCTTCAGCTGAGCTAGGATTCCCACGAGTTTAAAACAACATCTCAACTTAATTCAACAACCACCATTATTTCATCAAAACAAATAAACGTAAAGGTCCCTCGAGACCACAAGCTAACTACACAAAAGGGAAAGCATCCAAGCCAATAATCAACAATAGTCCAGCTAACGCAATCAATCCTCTCATCCTGCAAAATGAAAAGTTGCGTGAGCCTATGATGCTAAGTAAGAAACATGAAACAGTCACCCATCCTCTTATGGAGATCAAATCAAAAGGTTAGTACAACAATAACAATATAATAGCAATGAGTCTTTTAACATGATATGAGATGTTATGAATGGGTCGATTGCATGTCCTATAATGAATGCAATGAGAAGAGAACACACAAATAATGACATGATGGGTCGATTGCATGTCCTATAATGAATGCAATGAGAAGAGAACACACAAATAATGACATGAATCCACAGTGAATGTATTAAGACTAACACCTCCTGATAAGTGGACCTCACATGAAGCTTCTCAACAACAACAATAACCGATTTAGGACATGGTCCAAGGAATTGCCGGAAGTCCCTTCTTCGTTCCGGGTGCTAATCCATGGCCTGAAGGCTACCATATGGCTAATTTTAGAGTGTACCATACTCGAGGACTAGCGAACCTGTATAGGATGGTCTCTGGCTTCCTACCCTAGTTTAAGTGGGCCCTTTCACCCCACAGGTATATAGTCAACCCAACCGGAGGCTTTGCAGTAGTTTCTTTGTAGATTTCCACCTCCCAGTTCACTTATCATTTGATATCAGCCTAGTATGTAATGCATTAACTAGGACAACAAATGAAGACCAACAACAGAAACTATCCACGCGCCCATACAAGCGGATAATCTGATTGCAAACCATTATAAGCTTCCTATTAGTTATCACATAAGAGCAAACAACTTAACTAATTAACCAACATTCCACAGTCAATCTGGATCAAACCTAAGGTGGGCTGATGGTTACAATAACCTCAAAACACCAAGATTGACTCCCCATAGTTAGGCTAGATGCCTTCAGGTCAAATCTTATTTTCGAAATCCAAAAGTAATCAATGGCCTAAGCCCCACATCATCCACTTAGGTTATCCACAAAATGTCACATCACTGTGCAACTCACAGGGTATTCGATGGAGTAATCAGTGGAGCAACCCTACCGAATAGCCATAAATGAACTAAAATCAAGTCTCAATTGGTGGAGTGCTAGGTGTACTGAGGTTCAATGTGAAATCTCAGATGTTAGGTGGAGTGGTCGGTGTACCGAAGCCCACCGAACGCGCACAATACACTATATTTGGGTCACTGTCGGTGAAGTGGTCGGTGGACCAACTCTACTGAACTGTTACAAAATTTGGGTTATTTTCTGGGTTTTTTGGGTTTCGAAGTCCAAACTCCGGGGTTCTGGATTTCGTCCAAACAATATATATTCACATCCACAACACGAAAATCGTATACATACATTAAACACATCAGTCAAACCAATTTTTTATGAGGTTTTATGCATATATCATTGATAAACACAACCAAAACACAAACCAGAAAACTTGTGATCCGGATCTCGATAAGAACACTATACGTGTTTCAACAACTTACCTTTCAATCTTCTAAGGTTAGGAAAATATTTCTTCGACGATCCTTCTCTTCGAACGTCGGCTGCAACAAACGCGATTCTCACAAGACTTCAGATTCGAACGATGCTTTATTCTCTTCTCTTCTCTTTTCTGAAACTCTCTCTAATATTAGATATGAATTTCAAAAAAAATGAGGGTGAGAATGGAATCCGTCTCCCCTTTAAACCTCACCCTTACCAAATAAATCATCCTTTCCGTAACAGTGCACTCGCACGATCAACAAGCACGCTGATCGCGCGCCATCAAGCTGGATTGAATTTGATAATTCAGTCAGCCCCCCAAGTCCATGTAATATCACAATAACCCCAAAATTCAAATTTATATTACACGGTAATTCATAATGTAAATCAATCCCATTTATATACTAAATAAGTCCAATAAATACCATTAAATCATATAAAATTAGATCATTAAATGTGGGTAAACTCTTAGTAGAACTTGGTCCTTACAACCTACCTCCCTCAAAAGAATTTCGTCCTCAAAGTTGCGTACCTCATTCCCGGAATAGGTGTGGATACTGCTCCCGAATCTCAGACTCTCGCTCCCGAGAGGCTTCCGTCTCGTCATGATGTCCTCCCTGGATCTTCTCTATTGGTAAAGTCTTCGTCTGCAACACTTTCTCTTTTTGGTTTAGGATCCGCATCTACTTTTCGACATAGGTCACATCATCTTGAAGTTGCAACTACGTCCAATTTAGCACATGAGAAGGATCCGACTCGTATTTTCGTAGGAGTGACACGTGAAATACATCATGAATGGCTGACAACTGCGGTGGTAAGGCTATCTGGTATGCAACTTGTCTTATCCGCTCAAGAAATTCAAATGGTCCGATGAAACGTGGAGCTAGCTTCCCCTCTCGCTGAATCGTATTATGCCTTTCAATGGTGAAACCTTGAGAAACACCCGGTCTCCAACAGCAAATTCTAACTCTTTTCTTCTCTTGTTCGCGTAGATCTTCTATCTACCCTGTGCCGTCCTAAATCTGTCTCGAATAAGCTTCAATTTCTTTGTACTCTACAGCACAAGCTCGGGTCCAAGAATGCTGTTCGCGCCCACTTCCGTCCAACACACAGGTGAACGACACGGGCGGCCGTACAAAGCTTCAAAAGGTGCCATGCCTATACTCGTGTGAAAGTTTTTGTTGTACAAAAACTCTACTAATGGTAGATGCTCTTCCCAACTTCCACCGAAATCCATCACTCATGCTCACAACATGTCCTCCAGAAGTTGGTTGACTCTCTCGGTCTGACCATCTGTTTACGAGTGATAAGCTGTGCTGAAATCCAACCTCGTACCCATAGCCTTCTGCAAAGATTCCCAAAATCTGGACATGAACAAGGATCCACGATCTGAGACGATGCTAACTGGAACTCCATGTAGTCGCACAATCTCAAACACGTACAGTCTCGTGATCTCTTCGGCTGAAGCTGACATTCGCACTGCTAGAAAATGAGCAGACATGGTCAATTGGTTTACAATCACCCAAATCGAATCTAGGCTGCCTCGAGTCTTCGGTAGTCCGACCACAAAGTCCATGGTGATATGCTCCCACTTCCATTTTGTAATCGGTAACGACTGTAGAAGTCTCGCTGATCTTATGTATTTGGCTTTCACCTCTTGACAAGTGAGGCACTGTGCCACTTATTGAGCGATCTCCCTCTTCATTCCTGGCCACCAGAAATTTTGAAGTAAATCTCGATACATCTTCGTACTACCCGGATGAATGGAGTAGCGCGACTTGTGTGACTCGTCCAAGATCTCTCTCCTAATGCTCTGGTCATCTGGTAAACAAAGTCGACCTTGAAATCTGATCAAACCATCTCGGTGTACTACCCACTCAGGCTTGCTATCGTCCGTTGCAAATGACAGGAAGTCCAGCTCGTTCTTCTGTTGTCTGCAATCCGCTGCTCTAATGATGGCTTGGCGACAAGACTTAACAAGTAACCACATCGATGCATATCTGTAGGCTGAACTCCCAAATCTGAGTTAGTTTCCTGTAATATCCACTCCTGCCTCATCAATTGTGCAATAACTCCACGCGAATCTGAGTTAGTTTCCTGTAATATCCACTCTTGCCTCATCAATTGTGCAATAACTCCACGCGGTCTGCGGCTCAAAGTGTCTGCTACAACATTAGCCTTCCCAAGATGGTAGTTGAGCGTAGAGATATAATCGTTCACGAGCTCCAACCACCTCCTCTGGCGCATGTTAAGATCCTTCTGGATGAAAATGTATTTCAGAATCTTATGGTCTGAAAATAACTCAAACTCCTCACCTTAAAGGTAGTGCCTCCACAACTTCGAAGTAAAAACTACGGTGGCCAACTTTAGATCAAGAGTGGGATAGTTGCGCACGTGGACCTTAAGTTGCCGTGATGCGTACTCTACGACACGACCATCCAGCATAAGTACAACTCCCAAACCCTACAGTGATGCATTTGTGTGAACCTCTATCCTCTATCCTGTAACTGGTACAACAACAACAGGTGCCATTGTCAATCTGTTCTTCAGCTTTTCAAAAGCATACTCACACTTCTCGTCCCAGACGAATTTAACTTCCTTCCGAGTTATTGGTGCCGCAATCGTGGAGAATCCTTCGATGAACCTTCTATAATATCCTGCGAGACCTAGGAAACTCTTGATCTTGGTTGCATTCTTAGGTTGTTCCCACCCAAGAATTGCCTCAACTTTGGCCGGATCCACGGAGATACCACTCCTGGATATTACATCCTCACGAAACTTAACCTCATCCTTCCAGAAGTCACACTTCTCCAACTTGGCATACAACTGCTGATCAAACAACGTTTGAAGGACAATCAGCAGATACTCCTCATATTCCTCTACAGATCTAGAATACACCAAGATATCATCCATGAAGATGATAATGAAACGATCAAGGAAAGACCTAAACAATTGGTGCATTAGGTACATAAATGCCGCTGGCGCATTCGTCAACCCGAAAGGCCAGACAATGAACTCATAATGCCCATAACGAGTACGGAAGGCCGTCTTCTGTATATCCTCGTCCTGAATCCTCAACTGGTGATGCCCCAATCTCAAATCAATCTTCAAGAAGTACTGAGCTCCTCTCAATTGGTCGAACAAATTATCAATCCTCCGCAATAGATACTTATTCTTCACGGTAACCCAGTTCAGCTGCCTGTAGTCGATACATAGTCGTAGAGAACCATCATCCTTCTTCTTCACAAACAACAAACAACACTGGAGCTCCCCAAGGAGAAGTACTAGGCCTGATAAACCCAAGAGCACTCAACTAGTCAAACTGTACTTTCAACTCCCGCAACTCGGCCGGCGCCATCTGATAAGTCGTAAGCGAGATGGGACTAGTACTGATGATGAGTAAATTTGAAAATTGATTCAATCCAATAATATTTTGACATGTGGAAAGGTCAATTATGTAATTACATATCCAGAGATTGTATTTCGAATATTGATAGAAAATATATTTCGAAGAAAGCCCATTCAGGGAGAATTATCTCGAAATTAACAGTATATTTCGAAGTTCTACTTAAGATAGGCCTCAAATCATATTCTCGATTGAGAACCTTTAAAATGTGAAAAACGTATTTAGGTGAACCACCTCAAGAGGGTCAATTCGTCATATTTAGGCTAACCACCTCGAGAGGGTCAATTCGTCATATTTAGGTTAACCACCTCGAGAGGGTTAATTCGTCATCATGAATATTATTTCATTATCAGTATTTCGAAGTTATATCTTGAAATGGAAATTATCAGTATTTCGAAGTTATACCTCGAAATAGTAATCATTATGTATTTCGAGAGGACATCTCGAAATAACCAAATTATTAATATTCTGAATCTTCGATATTTCAAAATACTTTTCAGGATAATCATGACTTTAAATTACTTTTCGAATTAGTTATTCGAAATGACTATTTCAGAATCATTTCTTTAAGATGATTGGTATTTGGAATTATCTTTTAAAAGCATTGCATTCCTATTTCGAAGTCGTTCTTCGAAATAATAACTCGAAATAGACAATATGAAACTTCGAAGTCATAATGTCGTGATTAGTATTTTGTTACGGGAAGATTTCCTAACAAACAATCATTCTTCGAAGACTTTGATCTCGAAGTAGTTTTTATTCAACATAGGGGGAAATAAACATTAGACTTTTAGGAATTGAGGGACAGAAAGATAAGTCCAATCAAGATTCTCGAAGAGCTTGTAGCATTAAAGGACTTGAATCAATACAGAATAGTAGCATCGTCATAATCATTAACTAAACCGAACCTTTGTGAAAGCATTTATTGAAACGTTACATATTGAATTAGACGTTTTGGATATTGAATATTCAAATCAAAACGCCTGTTTAGCCAAAAGTTTTCAATCTGTTCATGAAACGTTGCAAACGGTTAGAGAGAATGAATCTGAGGCTATAAAAGGAGGTTGAGGCACCAGAAAAAGGGTACCAGAGGATCTGAATATTTGACATTCTTTGAGAATTTGCAAAGCATTTGTCTTAAGAATCCTCTTTTCTAAAATCGAGAAGTTCTGTGTTGTCTTTCTGTACATTCCTGACTGATCTTACCTATCTCTCCCTTTTTTTAAACTTCAAACAAAAGGAAACCTTTCACTGGAACGGTCTTTCTTTGATTTAGGCCAATGAAAGCAAGTATTTTGAACCTCATGTTGCTCAAACCTCAAAGTAAATTGACATTTTTTTATCATTTACCGGTTTGTGCATCACCATTTTTGACGACTTGACTGGGGAACTTGATTTTTTTCTTGTCTTTGTCATCAAAGATCAATTTCAGAATATTGAAATGGCCCCAGAACTTCCTGTTGACAACATTACTGGAGCACCTGTGAATATTTCTGCCACAGTTAATTCATCAACTGTGACTGCTGCAACATCATTAGTAGCACCTTCTACTTCAAGTGTAGCACTCTCGTCTGAAGAGAGAATAATAGTCATGCTCGAAAAGATGGCAGCCATGCACCAGGAAATGTTGGTTTTGCTGGCGCAAAAAGCCATGGTTGCTGCTCGGACAACACCTTAAGCAAGTTTTATACTTCCATCTTCTTTACCATCACCAGTTATTGTTGCTAATATTTCCAGAGAGGAACCAATTAGGCCTACTTTCGAGAATTGTCCTAGCATTTTGCCTTCTTAGGAAATTCTATCACCATCAGTTGTTCAACCAACTATTATACCACTATCTTCTATTCCTCTTTTTGCCACCCTTGAGGAAGTAAAATGACTTTTGAAGAAATCAAAAGCTCAAAATTCTGAATGGGTCAGTAGTGACTACTACCCATTATATCCTATTTCTTTCTTGAGCAAACCCTATCCAAAAGACTATGTGAGTCCTAAATTCCCCAAGTTCACTGGTCAGAAGGGGAAAGTGAAGGAGCATATAAGTTGTTTCGTTGAGGCTTTGGGGGCTCATGCCTCTAACAATGATCTTAGATTGAGGGAATTTTCGAAATCTCTTACTAACAAAGTCTATACTTGGTATAATAACCTCAAACTAGGTTCTGTGGATACTTGGGAGGACATGGATGCTCTTTTTCACAAAAAATTCTATAATACTAAAGAAGTATATACTATTGTTGATTTGAGCAGAGAACAACAAGGACACTCTGAGGGTCTAATTGAATATGTTAAGTGTTTTCGAGATTTGGTGATGTCCTGCACTGAAACAATGGTTGAAGACCAATCTGTTGAATACTGTATTATTGGGATCCTCCTTGAATATAGAATTCATTTGGAGAACTTGGGAATCACAAGTTTTACCAAATTATATGATGCTGGTCGAAAACTCAGTGTTTCGATGCCTGATATTTCGAGAAAGAATGAAAGAAGAGGGGATGAGACTAATCTGGTTGAAGATAGTCCTTCAAAGAAGTCAAAGAAAAATGAGAACAAGGATTTTCGAGATCCTCCACCTGAGCTGAACTATACACCGACTCAATTCGACATTTTGTTTGACAATTGGGGTAAAAGATGGCCATGTCAAGCTTCCTAACACAAAGAAGGTGCCATCAGTGAATGATCGAAGTAATTCGAAATTCTGCAAGTACCATCAATACATAGGTCATAGCACTTATGATTGTTATTCCATGAGGAGGTTGTATTATCTTCAAGTAAAACTTGGAGAAATTGAACAGTAGCCCGAAACAAGTTCTCACTGATCCTCTACCGAGAAGCAGAGGGAATGTGCTATTGCTATCTCATAAGGTATGATGATTTTCAAACTTAATATTTTTTGCATCTTACTCTTATATATGAGATGATTCATTATGAAATTGGGGGCTTATTCCCTATATGCAATCATAAAATTATTTATTCAAAAGAAAATATGCCTTTGAAACTAATTATCTCTTCAAAAGCTCATGTATTTTGGTAGTATACATTCGAAGCATTATATTTCGAGCTCTCACATAAGTGAGAGAATCAACTCGAAATAATATATACTCTAAGGATCTACACAAGATGGATCTAAGATATTCGAGCGCTCACATAAGTGAGAGAATCAACTTGAAATAATATATATTCTAAGAATCTACATTTTCGAATGCCTACTCACGGTAGGAGAATCATATTCGAAGTATCACGTTTTTGAAGGCCTACATAGGAAGGAAAATCTCGAAAAATATCCTGAGGATCTACATGATATGGACCTCAGAACTTCGAATGCCTACTCGCGGTAGGAAAATCATATTCGAGGTAGAATGCTGCTTTGAACTTTCGAAGGCTTACATATGTAGGAGCATCTCGAAAGAAAAATATCTTGAGGATTTATATGAGATGGACCTCAGAACTTTCGAAGGCTTACATATGTAGGAGAATCTCGAAAGACAAGTATCCTGAGGATCTACATGAGATGGACCTCAGAATTTCGAATGCTTACTTAGGGTAGGAGAATCATATTTGAAATAGCATCTTACCTTCGAAGAGAAAACTCTCGAAGAGATTAATGTATCTTCAAGTGAAAATGCTTGGATTACATTCTATATTCTAAGGAAACCTTAGACCAATATTGCCTTCGAAGAGAAAATTCTCGAAGAGATCAATGTACTTTCAAGTAAAAACGCTTGAATTACATTCCACATTCTAACGAAAATCTCCGACTCTCGAATGCCTACTTATGGTAGGAGAATTTAAAGTAGCATACTTCAAGGGCCAACATATGTAAGAGAATCTTGAAAACAAACAAAATATTTTAAGGATCTACAATAGATGGACCTTAAACAAAGATATTTTGAGGATCTACTCAAGTTAGACCACAAACAAAATATTTTAAGGATCTACATTAGATGGACCTTAAACAAAGATATTTTGAGGATCTACTCGAGACAGATCACAAACAAAATATTTTAAGGATCTACAACAGATGAACCTTAAACAAAGATATTTTGAGGATCTACTCAAGATAGACCACAAAAAAAATATTTTAAGGATCTACAACAGATGGACCTTAAACAAAGATATTTTGAGGATCTACTTGAGACAGACCACAAACAAAATATTTTAAGGATCTACAACAGATGGACCTTAAACAAGATATTTTGAGAATCTCCAACAGATAGACCTAAACAAAATATTCTGAAGATTTTCTATAATAGACTTCAGACGAGTATCATTGTTTCAAGCCCCCATTTATGGTCGAAGTATCATCTCGAATCAATATAATATGCTAAAGATTTACTTGAGATGGATTTCAGATTTTCGAATGTCAACATTTGTCGAGAGTATATGCTCACATTTGTTGAAAGAATTAATTTGAATAAAATAAATATCTTGAGGATTTACTCGAGATAGATTTCAGATATTTGAGCGCCCATACATATTGGAGTATTTCGTTATAAGCATTGGGAGTATTATCTCAAATCAAGTATTCTGAAAATCCACTTGAGATAGACTTCAGAAATTCGAGATCCCTCATATGTTGGAGTATTAAGCCAAATGATGAGAGTATTATCTCGAATTAAAATAAGAATTCTAAAGATCTACATAAGATAGACTTTAGACCAATATTCTTTTTGAAGGAAAACCTTCGAATTAATCAAATATACAAAATATATATTCATAAACGTATATGGTATGTGATTATCAAGAAATTGCCTCTTATAAATATGCTTTTACAATGTGAATGAATATCACATTCTAAACGCAGGGGGCTAATGATGACGAGTCAATTTGAAAATTGATTCAATCCAATCATATTTTGACATGTGGCAAGGTCAATTATGTAATTACATATCCAAAGATTGTATTTCGAATATTGATAGAAAGTATATTTCGAAGAAAGCCCATTCAGAGAGAATTATCTCGAAATTAACAGTATGTTTCGACGTTCTACTTAAGATAGGCCTCGAATCATATTCTCGAAAGAGAGCCTTCGAAATGTGAAAAACGTATTTAGGTTAACCACCTTGAGAGGGTCAATTCGTCATATTTAGTCTAACCACCTCGAGAGGGTCAATTCGTCATATTTAGGTTAACCACGTCGAGAGGGCCAATTCATCATATTTAGGTTAACAAACTTGAGAGGGTCAATTCGTCATATTTAGGTTAGCCACCTCGAGAGGGTCAATTTGTCATCATGAATATTATTTCATTATCAGTATTTCAAAGTTATACCTCGAAAGAGTAATCATTATGTATTTTGAGAAGACATCTCGAAATAACCAAATCATTGATATTCTGAATCTTCGATATTTCAAAATACCTTTCAGGATAATCATATGACTTTAAATTACTTTTCGAACTAGTTATTTGAAATGACTATTTCAGAATCATTTCTTTAAAATGATTGGTATTTCGAATTATTTTTTAAAAGCATTGCATTCCTATTTCGAAGTCATTCTTCGAAATAATAACTCAAAATAGACAATATGACACTTCAAAGTCATAATGTCGTGAGTAGTATTTTGTTAAG
>JAUPMG010301785.1:0-16794 GCA_031762675.1 Pachysandra terminalis | reverse complement strand
AAAGACATATGCTGTGCAACATGCATGCTGTTTGGCATTCGATTAGTGTATGTTCCACATCCGATCTAAGTCCAATATCCAAGAATGTTCCACCGTAATGAAATCATCCCCCAATATATGGCAATGTGATAAATGGACTATTCTATGTGCGCATCATAGTTTCTAGGAGCTTCGACCTAGAGGTTACAAGCGCCTCAGTTACTTCAATCATAGAGAATATCCCAAGGGGCCACCTAGATGAACTTCTCCTTTGTGATCCATACATTAGCCGATCTACTAACAAAATTTCACTCGGCATCTGTCACATATTTTATATGATACGTTTATTGAGATGAATATAATATTCTGGTAATATTGGTTTCATGACTCCCTCAACCTATTTCAGTCCATCCAGGACTTCCTCACTAAATTGTGATGTCCAAATCATGATTCACTCAAGTCTGATCAGAACTTCAACAGAAGTGAAATCTGAAGGCAAAGTCTAGTTTATGACCAGAATGTGGTTATTAACCCAATTGGTTATGTTGTGCATGTGTAGTGGTTGTGCACACTAACTAATCATGAATTTATGTGTACTGTGAATAAAACAAAGAAAGAGGCAAGAAGAGGGGATATCGAAGTAGCAGGTATGTTAGAAAGAATACATATCACAGAACAAGAAATTTTAGAATTCGAGTGACTCGAAGTCTTTAACACGTATCCAAGAGCTATACGTGAATATGATTGACTCTCCCCTTTTTCTTTCAATGCCTTTACTCACTGTTGTCTCTCAGCTTTGAATTCTCAGATTCCCCTTCTACTTGAGGATATTCACTGTTATTTTTAGGGGGATTATCCTCTTGAATTAGGATAAATGTCATTTACACAAGCGTCCAAAGAGGTGCTTTTGAAATATCCCCATGCATTAAAGTATATTTTAAAGGCTATGTGGACTTCAACACGCCTAAGTTACTTCTAGAAAATAGGATGAGTCACTCAAATATGTGAACTTGCTTTATGATAGGTTGCTTTAGATCTAGAAGATCAAGGATCATATGACATGTGTAATATGCATAAAGATGTATAAAGCAACGTTTCCATTTTTGCCGCAATACCAGATAAGACAAAACCCCCATTAGATAAGTCATATAGCAGATATTATAAGTAGTCGAGGTTTTATCACGTGCTGTCTCATTTTGAGGAATCTATCCCAATCATTTTAAAGTAAAGGAGTTAATTGAATGTCGCGATATCTTTCTGGACTTCGTTTATCTCGAAGGAACTCATTTTGGCGGTTATCTATCTTCGAAAGAAGTTTAAAATAACTACATGCTTTTACAGGGTGACCAATATATTCTCGAATTACCCATATAGATACCTTAGATTTAAGTTTCTCAGCATGTAATCGGATTTTATGATCAATAGTCCCTGTTAGGAAGAGTTATCATGGAATCTTTCAACGTTTACAGTTTAAGCAACCAATTCGAGTGCCTTCAACTTGAACTTAGTAAAATCAGAAGTAGATATGCTTCCTTTAAACTCCTTTAAAGTGTGAGAAAAAGTCCCTTGAAGTAAAAGGCTATCTTTAGGAATTGTTCCATGGACGTAAAAGTATAAACCTGACTTCGAAGGTCTCTCCAGTAGGAATTACCTTCGAAGTCAATCATATGTGTAACGACCTAAATCCATTAGGAGAATTTTCCTCCTTATTTATTGTATTTATTTGATAATTTAATTGGCTGGTTTTTATCTGGTTCATGGAATTAAATTAGACATAAGGGGGTAATTGTAACTTGACTTATAGACTGGGGGCCATAGTGTAATTAAACCGATTATGGGGTAAACTTTGTGATTTATAATCTCGACTCAAATTTCAAACGCACAACCATGCATTTGAACGAGTCAAGTTAACGTGGCCTTGAACGTGGGATTATGGGAGAGAAGTTAGGGAGTTAGCTCCTTATACCTCTAACCTCTCATTTGTAGGAGCATTCACCAAAAAAATTTATTTTTGTGCTTGAGAGTTGAATAGAAGACTGTGAGAGAGAGAGAGAGAGAGAGAGAGAGAGAGAGAGAGAGAGCTTAAGGAAGAAGAAGAGTATCTAATTTAGCTATCTGCAGAGAAGAAGAGAAGAAGGAGAAAGTAGGAAGAGAAGGAAAGAGGGAGGTTGCACCATCATTCCCACAATTGACAACTTTGATTTATTTGATTCGGTTAGTATCTTATTCTGTATAATCTTCATTGCTGAGCATGATTGATTTCTGTTTTCGAATAATGATGCATGATTTGTTTCTCTGTTTTCAAAGAAAAAGGCATATGAGTTATTGTGGATTTTGATCTATTGTTTTAGAATGATTGGTATTTATTTTATATGTTTAAAGCATGAAAGATCATATTTAGATGTTGTCTGTGATCTTGGTGTATTTAGACGTGACTTTTCTGTGTGAACAATCGAGTTGGAAACCCAGAAAATGAAACGTGCGAACCCGTCGGTGGGTGTGGGTTCGCCGACCAACCCACCGACAGTAACTTAAATTGAAACACAGTTACCTTCGGTGGGTTCGGTCCACCGACCAACCCACCAAAAGTGAACAGACTGAGACTTAAAGTGAATTCGTTGGTAGGCATCGGTCTGCCGACCAAGTCACCGATAGGAACCAAATTGCATTCGCCGGTGGGTGTCGATCTGCCGACCAACCCACCGACAGAAATTATAGACTGTACAGACTTGTCCTGTTGGTAGGTGTCGGTCCACTGACCAACCCACCAACAGGGATCATTTTGGAAGAAAATTAAGGGTTTGGATGTCAGTACCGGTTCGGGCTTCATGGTGCGACACGTTGGGATTAAAGGGAGGTCAAAGGCAATGAGCCTGAGTGAGGAACCTACTTTGATGCCCATAACACGTGCTAACCTACTGAGCACACTCCTTAGATTAGTCTCCAGCTTGGAAAAAAATAATGGAATTCAACAGTTGATAGATTAATTATAGAACATTAGGATGTGAATGATGGAATTCAACGGGTTATCTTCATGTATGGGCGCGTGGATAGTTTCCAAGGGAGACTATCATTTGGTTCCTATGAAAAATAGTGCATGCATACTATGTTCTGTGATATTAAGAGTGCCCGGAAGGTGGAAATAAGAGGTTGTCTAGATCTGTATGTTGAAAGGCTTACAAAATAAGTTATGGAATCACAGTTGGTGCCATAAGGTCGGCTGGACCTTGAGTACTGTACAGTCATGAAATCAGTACATGGTTACCTATGTACCATGGGTTAGCGCTCGGAACGAAGAGGGGGCTGCCGGTTGTTCTTGGTGATATTGTCCCCAAATTGAGGTTTGAAGCTGCAATAAGGGACGCTTAACATAACATGTTGTAGACACCCCAATTTGCACGAGACTGATTCTCTTGATCTTTGCAGCTTCTGGAGGCTTGAGCTTGGTACTTTGGCAATCTTATCATCACTCTCAACCCCAAATCCATTTTAGCCACAATTCTCACTGAAACCCCCCAAAATCCACAAAATTACCAAAATACCCTCAGTGGACCCCATCCGCTTCGTCATTCCCCAAATTCCATTTCTGACATCATAAATGAATTCTCGGCTAAAAATGCATTCCAACGAGTATATTATCACCTAGGCTCGAGATCATGAGGGAAAATGACAGTTTTACCCCTAATTGTGTTTTGGGTCAAACTTGGGACTTTCTGGACTTCATAAAAATATTTCGATTCCGGATTTGATCTTTTCATGTATAGCTCGTCAAATGGCTGAAATTTGGTCAAAATTCGAGATTGGTGATGTAAGGGGTATTTTTGGGTTTTCAAATAATTAAAGTGAGAAATTAGATAATAAAAAATAAAAAAGAAAAAGAAAAATAAAAATGGTGGTTAAATTAGGATTTAAATTGAATTAGGATTAGAACTAAATTAGGATTAAAATTAAAATTAGGACTAGAGTTAAGATTAGGGTATGATTAGGTAGTTAGTGTGCTTGGGAAGAGGTTTAGACTAAATAAAAATAAAATAAAAAGAGAAGAGAAAGAAGAACCCGTCTGGGTTCTTCTTCTTCCCCTTCTTCTTAGGTTAGAGATAAAGGTTTAGAAGAATGAAGATGAAGATAAGAAAAAACCAGAAAAATCAGGGGATAAGGGAGAAGAGAGGAGATTAGGATTCTAGAAAGAAAAGGAGAAAAAAGATTGAGATTGAGATTGAGATTAGAAGAGAGCGATAGAGTTTGAGAAGGGATAGATCAGGAGAAGGGATTGAGATGAAGAGAGAGTTTGAGATGAAGAGGGAGATGTCGCGGATGTCGACCTCACCACACCTATAAAAAGAGACGACCCAAGGGAGAAAAATTGGAGGATTTGAAGGGGAAAAGAACTGCAAAAAAAGAGGAAAATCGTATAAGGTATCTTCTTCCTCGTTCTCTTCACTTCTTCTTCAATCTGACCTGCAAAATCAGCCAAAAAGCACACATTAGCAACCCTTAACCCCTGTTCAACGTCCCAGAAAATCCCAACCATTTCTCTGTTCCTCCCAATCTAAACCCTCTTTTCCAATACAAAACCCCATAGCAGAACCCAAAACCCCTTTGTTCGTCCCCATTAAATCAATCCATAATCCCATAGTCGAAAACCCTAATCTTCTCCATTTAAAACCCCAACAAACAAAAATCTGCAAAAACCCATCCAAAAACTTCAAAACCCTATCTTCTGTTCATCCAAAACCCTATTCTATGTTCATCAAATTCCATTCAAAATCTCAGGTAAACCCTAGCCGAATCTTGTAGAAACTAGATCTAAAAAACCATCTAAATCCCTTTAAAAACCCTAGGAAATCACCATTAGAAAACATGTTCACTGAATCATACCAATTGTTAGGATCGACCTTCTTCCACCATTACTGTTTTTTTGGATTCAAGCTTTCAAGTCCATGCTTTCAAATATCAAAAGCAAAAAAGGAGAAAACAAATTCTGCTACAGGTAAAAAGAAAAAAAATAATTTTTTCAATTCCTCATTTTGTTGATCTCTTTATATTTGGGTTCGTTAATTAGATTCAAGTATGTTTTTCTTAAATCAATTCTTCAGATGTCTGAGTTTGGCATGATAATGAAAATTACATATCCAGTTTTCTTTTAGATCTGTGCATGTTGGTTGGACTTGTTACTATTATAATCTTTTTTTCTTCTTTTGCAATCATATGATTCTGATGCTAATTAAGGTCTGATTATTTTAAGATTTAGGTTTGGATTACGATCACTATAGATTTAATCAGGATTTTATTTATGTTGCAATTTTTATTTTTGGGATTGAGGTAAATATGTTAGGATGTTAAGATTTAGGAATTCTCATTTTTAGGATTAGGGTTTCTTTTGATAATGTTTAGATTTAGGAGTTTTCTAGATTTTTAGGATTTTATTTTAATTGGCCAAATAAACTTAGACCAGGTAACCGATTGAATTGGAAGAGAGTGGGTATCTAACACCTTCCCACTCTCTTAAATATACCTCCCTACCCATTCTGGTTAGACCAATATTAAATTCATATTTTTAGGTCCATTTTTTGAGATTAAATGACCTACCTAGGTGACCATTCACACCTGAACTTAATGAGTGGTGGCAACTCCTAATTTACCCGATCTATTAGGAGTCCACCCATCCCGGGGTAGTTCACACATGTAATCATAGACATTTCATAACCTTGCATTTGTATCCCTTGTTTGAGCATCCTTTAGAACATTTGAATGACATACATGCATCACACTCATCTCATAATAAATCTCCATATATTCCCATGTCTACAATATTGTTTTGTCGAGAGTTTTTGGTATCATGTACGATGATGAGGTTGGTGATAGAATCGGGCTTACTCGGCATTCCAAGCTCACGCAACCTTTATGTTGCAGGTTGAGGTAGACGTAGTGAGATCAAGGAACTATGTTATCAATTCCCTACTTTGGAACTTGATTGATGTTTATTATTATGTTTGTAGTAATAAACCATTTTGAGATTACGGTTATGGAATCAGTTGTAATGGATCTTCTGAAGTTAGTTGATTTGTTTTCTGTCATTTGAATTCTTGTAATTAAGCTTGCGCAACTCTGTTAATGCATAAATTTAGTTTTATTTAATCTCTTGTCTTGGTTATGATATGGCAATCCGCGGTCCAGCAATGGATCCCGAAGATCTCACCTCGAGATCTGTGCCATCCCGCTTAGGGATCTGTGCTTCGGGAACTGAGGTGTGACAATATGTTATGTAACATATTATCCGAAGCTGATTCCTGGGGATAAATAACAGTGACATTGAAGTATTCTTCAAAGTTTTAATAAGTCTAAGAGTGAATTGAGGGTGACAAACCCATATGTTTGTCCTTCGAAGGGGACAAAATCTTTAGTCTTTTTGAGGGTGACTAACCTTCGATGAATTGACCATCTGGAGGTGGTTAGCCTTCGAGTTCACCATCTAGAGGTGGTTAGCCTTCCAGTCGAACTTTAGTAGAAAAGATGTCTCCTTCGTAGTTCCTTCAAGATATAATGTATTAAATGGTCCTTCGAGGTCTACAGACTTGATCTGAGGGCGACTTCTAAGTCAGAGGTATACAATGTACCTTCGAAGGCCTCTCTCGGGGGATTACTTTCGAAGTTTAAAATAAAGTAACAAAATTACTCAAAGTCTCTTTTTGGAAATCGGTAAGTGCGACTTCGAGGTTTTGTTCGAAGTTCCATATGCTTGAAGAGCTTATTAGGAGTAGTATATCCCTGTCTCTATCCTTCGAGAAAGATAGCGTTCTGCTTCATAAGGAATACAAATCCTTAGTCCTTTGGTCATTCCGGAGGTTGCTTCTTAAAGAAGTTTGCCTTTTCAATGATAAGGACGGTGAAATATCTTTGAGCCGTTTCAAATATCACATTTTTGTTAAACGGTCTAATCAACGTGCAGCTGCTGTTGACTGCTGGCATGTGTAAAGCAAGAGAGTGGCAGGTGATTGCTTTAGTAACAATTCAGTGTATGCGGCCATACCCAAAAAACATATATGCGCGCACTTAAGATAATGCCACGTTTTTTGTGGGATTAATTAGACCACCTGATCACCAATAGCCCATCGATCTCTGTTTTCTTCCACTAGAGAGGAAAGCATGAGATCGTACATTAAGAATGGCGGGCATTAAATACGCGTTCCCCGAGGTGGTACGTTTTAAATATCGGATGGCATGCGTCGAAGGCGCATTTAATGCATGATGATTGCCCCTTGGGATAATGTGAACTGCCAAAAGAGGCCTTTTGAATTTCTAGAGTAAGGGAAAGACCACCATTGATTTATAAATAGGAGCTCCGTTGAAGAAGAAAGCTTTTTGCAACTTCTAAGCTTTTCAAGTTCTCTAAGTTTTCTTGAGTTTTTGCTTTCCTGCTTTCATTCTCTTCTTTCAAGGTTCTTAGCAACTGTTCTATTGGCTCCAAAGAAGGGTTCTACCTCAGGCAAGAAGACGGATACAAAACTGGTGGTGTTATCTGCGCCCTTTTGGGATGGGGTCGAGAATCGTCAACCATCAATGCTGTTGAGAGCGGAGAAGATCTATTAAGTCCCTATGAGGAGACCACTTGGATGGACGTGGGTTTCCCTCGTCTAAGCTCAACACCTATGTTTCATTGCGAGAGAGGAGACTACACACTGTCCGAGATTGGATTTCGGTTTCATTTCAATCTTCCTACTGGTTGACCAGCAATGAGAAAGGCGCTTTGCAGGTCTTGAAGAAATCAACTTGACCAGCAATGGGGGAGGTTAATCCTAGAGAAATCAACTTGACCAGCAATGAGAAAGATGCTCTGCAAGTCTTGAAGACATGTACGAAGAAGTCTCTCCAGTAGTCAAGATTCAGGGGAAGAAGCCCGGGAACAAGTACGAAATATTCGTTTGCAGGCTGGATGCGCTACTTCTGGAACGAGGAGGAGACCCCGAAAGCAAATAGTGTCTCCATTAGGAGATACTGGGGCGAAGGTTTGGATAGTTCCGTCCATTTGGAAGCCTTCATTGCCTTCTGGCTTTCAAGGTTTGTACTCGAAGGATACCCTGTTGATAAAGTGGTTGAAAGGGTATTTTCACTTGCTGCGAAGATAGCAAGAGGATTTCAAGTGCCTCTGGTGCCCTTGTTCCTGGGATCACAATATGTGCGTATGTGCACCTTGATCTGTTGTGTGAGGATATGGTTCGAAGTCAAGAAGAAAGGTTGGTGGAGACCACTATGGATGTCAATTTCCTGCAGATGTTCTTGTGGGAGAGGTACAACAGGTATGGCTCACTAAAGTTCACCATGATAGAGAGCAAGCTTACCATTATGGGCTTAGATTCAGCCCATCGTGCACTGATATAGTCTGGGATGAATCCGAAGCCGAATTTAAAGTTAGCTTCGGTGTTGTACGTGGAAGCGAAATTCGATTTTCGTCCTTACCATCGAGGAGGAGTGAGGCTGTTACAGCCAACGAGATCATGCTGGAAGGTGAATTCCCACGGAAGACCAATGACTGGCATACTCTTAAGCCAGAAGACAAGGCTTTCCTAGTAACAGTGCGTCTCAGATATCAGCTGAGTTCGGTCTAGGGGTATGGGAGTGAATACCCAGTGTACAACCCTCACCGTGCACTTCGTCAATTCGGGATGGATCAAACCGTCCCATCCCACAACATTGTTACAGTCAAAACTTCAAAACTTTCAATGGTGCGGGTGGGATAGAGATTTTCTCGAATACACTAGTATTTGGGAATGCCAGAGGGAGATGGGAGGTTTGCCTTGCCCCCATAGAGGGAGATGGAAGGGCATCTCTATGGTGGGTTGATTACTGGGGCATCTCTCTCAAGCGGCTGGATGACTACCGCAAGGGCCCGACCTATAAGACGAAGGCAGATTATATGGGCAATAAGGAGTAGAGGGTGAAGAAGGCAGAGAAGAATCACCCTATCTCTGTAGGAGTCGGGCATGCTACTATTCATGAACTCCCTGGTTATCTCTTGATCATTGATATTTATGAAGGGAGAGAGGGAGAAGAGGGTGTTGAAGCTTCTGATAAAGCTCTTACCAACTTGCCCAAAGGTCAAGAAGAAGAAGGAGAAGGAGAAGGAGAAGTAGCATAAGAGGAAGAAGGGGAAGAAGAAGAAGACACTATCCCTATAGGGGAGCTTCTAGTCCACCGAAGAAGTAGGAGTGGGAGGGCTCCTCGAGCCCAAGGGTGCCTTCGACTTTGTAGCATTCGGTCTCGGTGGAACCTCTTATCCCGGAGGAGCCTATTCCTCCGAGAGTGGCATCGAGTCCTCCGAAGGAGCAACGCGAAAGGGTTAAGTCTACTGCCGCCCGCACCCTAAAGGTAATAAAGGCTTCCTTATGTTGTTTTCTTTCCCATTTCAACTTTTTCTATTCACTCTATCTTGACTTCGTCTTTCTTGATCTTGATCTGTTTAATAGACAACAGCTGGAGGGCAAGGCGAAGGTGTAACGACCATGAATTCATCATTAAATTTAATAATCAAATGGTGAATTCTGCCTTTATTGTAAACATGGATTTAATTGTAAGGATGAGGATAGAATAGGGACTATTGTATAAATATGATAAACTAATGGTGAAATTATGTATTTGTTGAACATCAGGTGAATTGGGCTTGGGCCCAACTCATTAAGTCATGGGTTGGTTGATTGGGACCCATTGGACACAAGTGAGGACAAATAGGTAATTTACTTACACATTCAAACTCACTTGAGATTTTGCAGGGAAAGTTCCTACTAACACACGATTTTTCCAAATAGGGGAGAGAAAAACTTCCATGTCTCACACGACCAAATCAGAATGGACGAAGGGAGAAGAACTTGAGGAGGAAGAAATCTAGATTTGAAGGTTTGTGTTGCAGAAAAGTGAAAGGAAGAAGAAGATTAGCCAAAGGAGACTAAGTATCTTCACCATCTTAGTGCAAAGAATCAAAGCAAAGAGAAGTAGGGATTTTCTTATAATCTTATGGTACCTATAATCATAGGATTCTAATTGATGCTATAGATATGATTAAATTGATTTGCATGTGTATGCTTAGATCCATTAAGTAGGATTGATGATTTGGAGAAATATGCGTGTGATTCATGTGTTGATCATACAACCATGATTGATGTAACTTGATGATTTGATATATATGAGATTCCTATTATCGGATCTTAATGGTATGAAATTCCAAATTTGAATATTGGCATGATTTGATGGGATATGATGATCTAAGGTTTGGCTTATTATGGATTTGGTTGATATGATCATTGTTTGAGATTTATGATGCATGAGAAAGTTAGGTTTAACCTAGAACATATTTGAATGGTATTGGGAATTTGATGTGGTTCGAGTTAAATTGAATGTTAATGTATGAAATTTCCAACCAATTAATTATGAAGATTTTTAGATGCAAAAAGGTTTTAAATTGTATGTGTGATGATCAGAGATCGGAAGATGTAAAAAATTCTCAAAAACTGGGCCAGAACTGACTTTGGTAGGTTCCTCTGTAGATACTAAACAATCTGCCGAGCAAGCCTAAACTCTCGAGACAATCTATCGAATCTTGGCAGATGCCGAGACATGTACGGAGCATTCTTAGTAGGAACGTCGGTAGATACCGAGCATCTACCAAGCGTCAAATGGGGTGAAATTTTAGGAAAAGTTACCTGAGGTGATTTAGAACATGTGTGTATGCTTGGTTTGTGTGCGAAACACTTGTATAGGATTTTGTACAACTCTTTGTCTAAAATGTCTAGTTTGACAGCCTAAGAGGCAGTCTATAGGGCGATTTGGTTTGTGATTGTTCTATGACATTTTGTTGACCTCTAGGATTTTAAATCCTAATTTGGAATGTGTGTGAGGGTATGTGGGACGTCCCTGTTGTGTGGTGATCCTATGGATAGGCCATGTGGACTGTGATTGGTATAAGTGGTGCCAAGGGTATCCACTGGAGTCAATGAGATTTGACTGACTGGTTTGCTATATGAGTATGTTGTGTGTGATGTTGGGAGCATCTTCAGGTCAATGGGATTGATCTAATGTTGTGTGCATGATTGATTGTGTATGACTGGTGAATTCAGCTGTGGGTGTAAGATTGTATATGCATCATTTGCACTAATAAATCATCACTGCATCATATCATTCATTATCTTGCATTGCATTGAACGTTGCTTGATGAATGTATTCTTTGCATTGTGGCCGTAGATGTGTGATGTGATTGTGTGAGAAGCATGGTGGGACCATGTGGACTGGCCGTATAGATTGGTGTTTTCTACCTTGGGTGCAAGTCCCTAAAAGAACGGAGTATGGGATGACAGGGTGAGACCATGTGGTGGTGTTACATGATGGGATAGTGTAATTGTGACTCATAATGGGACTATGGAATTAGTAAATATTGAATAGTTTTTAATGAATGCTGGTTTGAATGATGCGATTCATGTTGATTATGAGGAAGAATTGATAAGACTTATTCTTGATACTAGGTTAATTGTGCAAGGAATATATATGATTTGTATGATATTTATATCATGATAATGGCTGGGATTGAACTAATTATATGAAATGTGTGAAATGCATGACTGAATTGCATGGTTAATTTTTTTATAGAGGTAGTTGTTGTAGGTTATTAGATTATCTCTACTGGTCCATGGCTAACCCTATATTCTTACAGGTGAACACTATGAGTAGAACCAGTCGAGACAGAATTCAGAAGGGACATGAGTTTCAATTTATTACAGTTAATGAGACTTTGAGACAAGTTTATTTTAGTTGTCATGATCTTGTTTTGACCCCACGAGGGAAGACTTGTAATAGTTAGTTGAACTTACAGATGTTGATTTTAAACTGATTAGACTTCTGCTGTTATCATTTTGTATGCTCTGATGAACGGAATAAGAGGTCAATGTATGAATGGTTAACCGAATCCACGTGTTGGATCCGAAGGTCGTTCCTTGAGAATCCTCGAAATCCTATATCTCGGATTCAGGGCATGATAGAAGGCCTCGAGGTAAGTGATACTTCGGCCGTGCCGCCTGCAGGGGACCTGGTGGGGCAAAGTTCTCAGGCAACAACTGCTGCTTCAAGGGAAGGGACCATTCCGGGGGTTCCTATCAGCAGAGTTCCCCCTCCCTTGGAAGAACCTGCCACTGAAGTTCCTGTTAGCAAGATCCCACGTCCTCTTCCTCAGGAGCCTGCTCTAGCCGATCCTTCGAGTAGAATTCCTCCTCCATTTTTCAAGGGTTCTTCCTCTGGTAAGTATACTCCTTGTCTTGTATTTAGTAAACATTAGTATACTTTCTTTACTGATCCTTGTGTATTTCTTTGTAATTCATCCAGTAGTAGAGGGAAAAGTCACAAGGACTAGGTGGCCTCAAGCTATTCCTCCTACCTTGTTGGAGAGAAATCTTGGCAAGGCTTCCGTAGGAGGAAGGCAAGAGGAAGAAGCCCCTAAAACCACCAAGGATCCTCCAACTCCAACCGTAATGACTTCTGGTAGTGCCACTGCCAGAAGGGAGAAGAGAGAGGAAGGCCCAAGGGTTGCTGAAGAAGAGGTTCTCGTTGTAGACCCTTTAACAGTAGTCATCCCTGTATCTGATGTGAGTATTTCCATCTCAGATGTTATCTTTCATAATATGAAATGTAACTAACAAGACTTCTTTTGCAGGATGAAGATGAAATAACCTCCCTATCCCTTAAAATTTTAGAGAATGAGCAGTGAGTGTTGATGCAGCGACTGCCCATGCGGAGGCTGAGGTTGATGTTGCTAATAATGAAGATGAGGTCACCTCCGGGGCTCCATTTGTACCGGTGGACATCACAACTGTACATAGTGAAGTGGTTCCTCCCACACCTTCTGCGCATGTCAAGTCACCTCCCATTCTTGCTGCTGACCCTGTGAGGACAAGCGCTACAGAGACATTCGAAGTCGTTCCTCCAGGGGAGAATAAGTCAGCAGAAGTGTTGTCTTCCTCATCTCCAATTCCAGTTACAGCTACTCTAGCTCAAGCACCTTCAGGAGTTCCTGTCACTGTCGAAGCTGCACTTCAACTCTTGAAGAGGCATCATCTTCTGGTGTTAAGCGAAAAAGGGGATCCTTCGCTATACCAGCCATCCAGAAGATGAGGGAATTGTCCCCTGATCCAACTCTGTCCACGAATGATCCTACAGAAGGAAATAGATCATATTGGATGGATCTAATCAAGGCGATCTATGGGGAGTTACTACCGGAGACTGCTCTGCCAATGCAAAAGTTCAGAAGCTTCGGATATAGAGAATTATGTAGACTTTTGGAGATAATGAGCCACCGAAGTCTTCATAATATTACTACTGAAGATTTGAAGAACTAGGAAAGGACGGTGGTATGCTTGAAGTCTATGGGTTTCTAGTTTGAATGGTTGGAAAACTAGCTAGAGCAACTGAAGACAAAAGTGTAAAAATTCAGCAAGGTCAAGGAGCTTGAGACTACTGTCTCGGTGGAAACAGAGGAGGTGAATAAATTGTAGAAAATTGACTCTCCCCTTTCTCTTTCAATGCCTTTACTCACTGTTGTCTTTCAACTTTGAATTTCCCAGATTCACCTTCTAATAGAGGATATTCACTATTATTTATAGGGGATTATCCTCTTGAATTAGGACAAGTGTCATTTAGACAAGCATCCAAAGAGGTGCTTTTGAATTATCCCCATGCATTAAAGTATATTTTAAAGGCTGTGTGGACTTCAACATGTCTAAGTTACTTCCAGAAAATGGGATGAGACACTCAAATATGTGAACTTGCTCTGTGATTGGTTGCTTTAGATCTAGAAGATTAAGGATCATATGAAATGTGTAATATGCATAAAGATCTATAAAGCAACGTTTTCATTCTTGCCGCCATACCAGAGAAGACAAAACCCCCATTAGATAAGTCATATAGCAAATATTATAACTAGCTGAGGTTTTATCACGTGCTGTCTCATTTTGAGGAATCTATCCCAATCATTTTAAAGTAAAGGAGTTAATTGAATGTCGCGATATCTTTCTGGACTTCGTTTAGGAAGGAACTCCTTTCGGCGACTATCTGTCTTGGAAGGAAGTTTAAAATAGCTACATGCTTTTACAGGGTGACCAGCATATTCTCGAATTACCCATATAGAAACCTTAGATTTAAGTTTCTCAGCAGGTAATCCATTTTCATGATCAATAGTCTCTGTAAGGAAGAGTTATCCTGAAATCTTTCAAAGTTCGCAGTTTAAGCAACCAATTCTAGTGCCTTCAACTTAAACTTAATAAACTCAGAAGTAGATATGCTTCCTTTAAAACTCCTTTAAAGTGTGAAAAAAAGTCCCTTGAAGTAAAAGGTTATCTTCAGGAATTGTTCCATGGAGGTAAAAGTATAAACCTGCCTTCGAAAGTCTCTCCAGTAGGAATCACCTCCGAAGTCAATCATATGTTATGCAACATATTATCCAAAGCCGATTCCTAGGGATAAATAAAAGTCACTTCGAAGTATTCTTCAAAGTTTTAATGAGTCTAAGAGTGCATTGAGGGTGACAAACCCATATCTTTTTTCTTCGAAGGAGACAAAATCCTCAGTCTTTTTAGGGTGACTAACCTTCGACGAATTGACCATCTGGAGGTGGTTAGCCTTCGAGTTCACCATCTGGAGGTGATTAGCCTTTGAGTCGAACTTTAGTAGAAGGAAAGATGTCTCATTCGTAGTTTCTTCAAGATAAAATGTAATAAATGGACCTTCGAAGTCTGCGGACATGCTCAAAGGGAGACTTCTAAGTTAGAAGGTATAAAATGTACCTTTGAAGGCCTTTCCCGGGGGATTACTTTCGAAGTATGAAAATAAAGTAACAAAATTACTCGAAGTCTCTTTTTAGAAATCAATAAGTGCAACTTCAAGGTTTTGTTCAAAGTTTCATATGCTTGAAGAGCTTGTTAGGGGTAGTATACCCTTGTCTCTATCCTTCGAGAAATATAGCGTTATGCTTCACAAGGAATACAAATCCTTAGTCCTTTGGTCATTCTGGGGGGTGATTAACCCATGTCTTTTGGTCTTTGGACACGTGGCGTTGTTTAGTATACTGAGTCGTTTTTTCAAAGGTTGCTTCTTAATGAAGTTTTTATTTTCAGTGATAAAGACGGTCAAATATCTTTGAGGCGTTTCAAATATCATTTTTTTGTTAAACAGTCTAATCAATATGCAACTGCTGTTGACAACTGACACGTGTAAAGCAAGAGGGTGGTAGGTGATTGCTTTAGTAACAATTCAGCGTATGCGGCCATACTCAAAAAACATATACGCGCACACTTAAAATAATGTCACGTGTTTAGTGGGATTAATTAAAACGCTTGATCACATAGCTTTGCAAAAAATGGAAAACTAAAAAAAAACTAAAAAAAATAAAAACAAAAAAGGATAGAGATACACGAAGAGTGCTTCCTCTTCTTCCTTCAAAAGCTATGGATAGGGATAAAGGGAAAAGACAGGAAAGAGTTTGAGATCGAAAAAAGAGGAGTGATCACAGCCAACCCCACTCGATTTCTCCACCAAGAAACTCTTCAAAATTGCTCTTCTTTCTTCTTCAATTGGGATACAAAAACCCCATACTAACTCCAAAAGCTTGATTGGATTCGTGCTAGGAGAAGGCATCAACAACCTCATTCGATTTTTCTGCAAGAAACCCCCATTTCGAGCCTACAAACCTTAGCCGATTCAAACAGAAAAACCCCATCTCCGATTTCTGTTTATCCCCTGCAAAACGAGTTCAAATCCACAAGAAACGCTAGCCGAAATAGGGGACGCCCTCAAAACCACAGTCAAAAATCCCACTGGCTACCCTCTGCATTTGAATTTCCATCTCTTTCAATTCTTTCATTGCTGCTGGTCGATCAAATTTAAGGTTCTGCAAGGGGGATTAAAATCAAAGTTTAAAGGAGATTAGTTGGGCTGCAAAACACTGCAGGTATCATTTTATTTTTATGTATTTATTTATTTCCATTTATTTTATTTTGCTTCATTGAATTTGTAAGAGGGAAGGCCACGTTTACCATGTTTTGAACTGAATCAATATGGTGATTTTTTTTTGTTATAGTATTCAATCAGATGCTTGATCAGTGAGAGCATCTCCAATTCTTCTCTATAAAATTGCTCTCCAATCGGGAGTCTTTAACATTTTTCCCAAATTTGGAAAAAATTTAGGACCCAAACTTTTTCCAAAACCCCAACAGTCATATTTTGAAGAAGTTGAATACATGTAAAAATTGGAGATGGCCACAAACCGAAAATATCTCTCTAAACTCTAAATCTTTTCCTAAAAAGAGTCTTTTAGGATAAAAAAAAAAAAAAAAGATTTGAGAAAAAAATATAAGGATTAGAAAGCTCTTCCCATATATAATTTTTTAATCAAACTTATCTCCAAAATAAGGAAAATTTTAAAGAAGGGATTGGAGATGCTCTCACACACCCTATATATATGGGGAAATTTTACTTTGACCCCTGTTAAATTTGACAATTATAATCAGATACCTTATTGTTTTTGAAATCCCACTGTCCCTCTTTCGTTTACTGTCAAGTCTCTGATACCCTCACTAACAGAACCAGTTCAATGAATTTGAAAGTTACAATTAAATTTTAATGACTATATTACCCTATGGTGAGATAGATCAAAACTCTTAGGCCTGAGTTTCTCACATGCGCAGCACGTGCCTTCCACCAAGCGTTAAGAGGATAAAGTACAGCAAAGCTTAAGCCGGCCGGAAGCTCGGAAGAAGTCGACCCAAGTGAGAGCAGGATCTGCAG
>JAUPMG010301775.1:0-16794 GCA_031762675.1 Pachysandra terminalis | reverse complement strand
ACCTCTAAAACATCTAATCCTAAGAGTACAAGGACAACCCAATTCATGATAAATTAGAACACTTCCTTGATTTTCTCAAAATCTGAGAATTCATGAGCTCCCTCTTCTATCGCAAATAGGACATCTAAAACGATTGCTTTCGGCTCCCGTGTCTTCATACCAATTGTAGTTATTCTTGTTATCTTTTTAGGGACACCAAAATCACCTCAATCGAACTTTAATTGAAGGAGTTATGGCCAAAATATTGAGACCTGCTCTATGCTGTATCTAACGGATTTCATGCATTCGATCGCAAATTAGTGTGTTCGATCGCACAGTGCAGTTCAACATTCTTTGGGGCTTTTCCTTGGAGTTCTTTATATGGGTTGTTCTTGGAACTTCTTTTGGATCTTCTAAGGTATATTGGGCTTGAGTTTTTAGCTTTGATCTTCTCCTCTTTAGGACTTTGAAGCTTGATCCATTTAAGACTTTATTTAATTCTTCTTAGTCCATATTATCACTAACATCACCAATCCTGCAAAACATAAAAAATGCATTAATTCATCTTTTTAAAGAATAAATCAAAGCTAATAAGCATGAGTAATAAGTCTAAAAGTGCAAGTGTTAGACACTTATCATGGATCATGATGATCAAGAGGAGGGACAAGAAGATGATGAAGACCTTAGCCATATTTAGATTATTGTTTGATGATTTTAATAGAATTTTGAATAGGATTAGTTGGATTTATATTTATAAGGACTTATTATCACTAGCACCAGGTTTGAGTAGTTTAATAGGGTTTTGAATGAAGCAAGGAAGTAGTAATATTTTATTTTTGTTGTTTTCTATTTGATGATTGTTTTGATTTGAGATTATTCTTCGTAATGCTATTATTTTATAATTATCTTACATTATTTAATTATTTGGTGATGTATTTCTTATTCACTCTCATAGGGATATGGAGTGAGAGTTATATCTTAAATTTGGGAACTCTTATGAGATTTCCTGGTTTAGGATGTGATAGTAAGCTAGAATAGTGACCATCAGATCTAACCCCACAGCATGATCAAAGGTAGTAAGGGTATAAGTCGATCTACTCTAGGATCATCCTGATCTCACATAGCATGGAAATAGGGATCCATTCTCTTGCACTTAAAGAAAAAACGTCGCTGATAGCACATGTAGTATGAAACACATGCTACGGAGGAGCCCTAGGCCAAACCAAGGGTATGTCATCCTCCAACACAGAACGGATCTTAGTCTAGTCGCAATCTATACGCCTAACTTGAGCACCTTAATCCAAGTCACAACTCTCAAGCACCTTGATTAAGGTCTCACATCTGGTTCTAATCAGGTAATATACACTTCCCTAAGGAATCTCATCCTGGCTCTCCCAATGCGACATATAACTCTATAGAGTCCTCTAAATGCCCCTGGTGACGTAAGTCCTCTTTATGTCTCATCCTACTCGCTATGCATATGCCAGGGTTGGTCGTTGTGTGAGAAACTGACCACTAACCTGGTGACATATTATATCCACATCCTCATAATATGGATATAATGTGTGTATAATGTGTACATATAATACACAATCTCATGCCTTATGAGAAGATAAACTCTATTTCTCATGCATGAAATATAAAGTAATATGAGATGTCTACATAAGAAATGTAAATAAGACTGTGCCACCTAAGACAAATCACAAAACTACGTAATCACATCTCTCGGACATGAAGCTTAAAAGCTTGTCTAGCTATAGGTTTAGTCCTAGGATCAGCTACTATATGCTGAGTAGAGATGTGTAAGGAACACGTCTCCATGTGCAACTCTATCTCTGATGTTATGATAGTGAATGTCGATGTGCTACCATGGTATTTGGGGTCATTGGCATAGGCCAATGATGGCATGCTATTACTGTAGATGGTGATTGGCCTTATACCAGCTCTGAAGACTCCAAAATCCTATATGAATCGCCTCAACCATATGACCTCAATGACGAATGCACAACAAGCCATGTACTCTGACTCCATAGTAGACAACGCGATGCAGATTTGCTTCTTGCTACTCTAAGAGATGAGCCCGCCATGTTGGAAGAATGTGTATCCTGATGTCGACTCTCGACCGTCTAGATCACCTGCCCAATCTTCATCTAAATAGCCCATAGCTAAAAATCTGCTCACTGGAAGCAAAAGCATGTAATCTGTTGTCCCACATAAGTATCCAAGAGTATGGTTTCACTACCTTCTAATGAGTTTGCCCTGGGTTACTCTGGTAACGGCTGACTATCCCAACTATGAAACTAATATCAAGTCGAGTACATATCATGGTACACATCAGATTACCTATAGCAATAGCAAAGGGAACACTTGCCATATGTTCTTTCTCTTTCTCTGTCTCTGGACAAAGACTAAGATGCAATGAAGCATCTTTCTCGACAGGAGTGTCAATGGGTTTAGCATCATGCATTCTGAAGCGCTCAAGTGCCTTTTTTATGTAAGTCTCATGGGAAAAACACAGAAGCCTCTTAGCGTGATTCCTGTGAAACTTAACACCTAGCACATAATCTGCCTCATCCATATCCTTCATCTCAAAATTGAAGGAAAGACAATCTTTAGTAGTGACAACCATCTCCTTTTCATTCCCCGTTATCAAAATGTCGTCAACATAGAGTGAAAAGATAAGAAAGCTCCTTCCATGATGTTAAACATACACACAATAGCCTTCCTCGATCATCATGAGGCTAAACTCTATAATGGCTCGATGGAATCAAAGATACCACTGCCTAGATGACTATTTCAGGCGATATAAGGAGCGTTTGAGTCTACAAAATCTGCTCTCATGCCCCTCGACTACGAAACCCTTTGGCTGATCCGTATGGATCTCCTCATCCAGTTCTCCATTGAGAAACGTAGTTTTGACATCCTCCTTGTATTCGATCCCATCTCTCTGGGTACAACCTTTCGCCACGAGACGAACCTTGTATCTCTCTATACTTCAATCTACCTTGAGCTTGATCTTTAGAACCCACTTATTCCAATGGTCTTGCGTCTAAGGGGAAGATCAACAAGTTCCCAGACTTGGTTCTTCCCCATGGAAGTCATTTCATCTTGTCTTGTAGTTATCCATTTCTGCAAAGCAGGTGATGATAACGCCTCATGGTATGAACCAGGCTCATCATCATCGAGCATGACAGTCATGACCGAATCACCCTCAATCGTGAAACGACGATGAGGAATCAGTCCATGACTACTCCTACGCATGGGATTGTTGGATGCTGTGTCCTCTAGGACACTCCCACTAGGCGGTAATCCACTCCCACTATCCATAACATCCGTAGAATCAATAGGATCTTGTGAGAACCGACATTCTCAGTGGTGTTTGGTATGGGGTGATCTCCGTTGATCCCAACAGATCTGGCTCATTCATCTCGAAGAGCTCTAGATTCATCCCTGATCTTTTCCTGGTTGGGAAATCATCATCGATGAAATCCACATCATGTGACTCAATCTGTGTTAGGCCCCTGTCGGTTTGTTCACGAACAAAGAAGTAGCACTTAGAGTGCTCTGAATATCTTACAAAGATGCACTTAACGACTCTCTTGTCTAGCTTCCCTCTCTGGTGGGAAGGCACATGAATATAACATGTAGATTCCCATGGTCTGATGTGAGTTAGGTCAAGCACTCTGCCTATCCATAACTTGTATGGTGTCCTAGGAACTGACTTCGTAGGGACACGGTTTATGATGTAGGCCGCAGTCATAAGTGCATATACCAAAAACCTAAGGGTAGGAATGCATGCACCATCATCAACCTCACCATGTCTAACAAAGTACGATTCCTTCTCTCTGCTACACCATTCTGCTGAGGTGTGCCTGGGATCGTCAATTGCCTACGGATTCCTTTTTCTTCACATAACTCTAGAAATATATCAGATAAATATTCGTGTCCTCTATCCGTGTGGAGACACTTCATGTGTCGTTCCAATTGGTTCTCAACTTCCACCACGAAGCGTGTAAAGCAATCTAATACTTTCGGGGAAATCAAGAACACATAATTGTATCGCGTGTAATCATCGATGAATGTGATGAAATAGGACTCTTCGTGGCGGGTCCTAACATTGAGTGGTCCGCATATGTCAAAATGGACTAACTCTAAAGGAACATTTTCTCCCACTACCTTACCGTATGGTTTCCTACATGACTTACCACCTAAAAAATGCTCACATATGGGTAACTGAACCTTTGCAAGCCATCCTAGTAGACCTTCTTTAGCCAATCGGTTCATCCTCTCTAGCCCAATGTGGTTGAGTCTAGCATGCCATCTCAATGAATCAGAAATAATAACAACATCATCATCATGGGAAGTCAAATTAGAAATCAAATTTGCCTCACTTGAATTATCAAGTTTAAATAGACCATCAGAAGTAAATCCCCTATCATATAAATCGACTCTACTGAAAGTAATAGAAAAGACCAGTCTAAGTATCTCTACTAGCTATAGCAAATTACTTTGGACATGTCTCTATTTCCTCTACACTTCCCTCTTTAGGGCGCTTGATACCTTTGTTTGCCTTAGGCACTTTCTCAGTTGTGTCCCCATGTTGGAGCGCCTTACCCTTGCACTTGTGCCTAGACTTGGTTGTCTTGCACTTCGTCGGTTTGGCTAAGAGCATAGTGATATCAGACCTTGCGGTCTGACACTCTTGTCTCGAGCTCAAGATGATTCAAAAAATCGTTGAACGTTTTAATGTTTTCATTGTGCATCAAGACGAGATTCATGAGCTCCCATGAGTCAAGTAGGGATCACAGAATAACGAGAATATGCTGCTCATCTGTCAGGAAATTCCCTGCGGCTTTCAGATCTCGTATCATAGACAACATCTCCCTAAGATCCTCAACCATGCTGATGTTGGGAGTCATCTTGTAGGTCTCAAATCTCATCATCAGTGCTCGTAATTTGGTGGCCGAAGTACCAGCGAATGCGAGTTTCAGTGCATTTCAAATCTCAAGTGCATTCGAATTCGCCAATAAGATCATTGTGCATACTACTCAACATAGTGAATCCTGCACAATGGTCCTTATTGGTCCAAGCCTGATAGGATTACATGTCTCTACGATGCTAAGCAATGGTCCCCTCCTCAGGATAAACTAGGCTGTGTGATAAAGTCTAGGGCCTCGGACTCATTGAGGAGATATCGGATATTCCTATGTCATATGTCATAGTTCTGACAATACAATTTCTCCCCTTATTTAGGTCAGCTACTATACTCTAAGCAGCCATATCACTACAATTAAAGTGCCCATATCTCTTACATCTCATCTACACATTGTTGATCTTACATCCTTATCTAGGACTAAACAATAATATTAATCTTTTATTTTTCAGGTCAAAAATACACTAGACCGTAGATCATAATGCATAATCATCACTAATACAATAAAATTATAATACTATTTTTAATCCATAATATGCAAAACCCTTCTAGGAAATAACATAATCACAACTAGGATGTTATTTACATGTTAACCTCACATAACTAGGCAATTAATCTTAAATTATAATATAATTTACATGTTAACCTCATATAATCATGCAAATAAAGATAATTAAATCATGTTATTATTTGCATGTTAACCTCAAATAATCGTGCAAATAAAATTAACTCTAAACATGATATTATTTACATGTTAACCTCATATAATCATGCAAATAAAATAATCTCTAATTCATTATAATACTTACTTGTTAACCTTATATAATCATGTAAATAAAATAAACTCTAAATCATGATATTATTCACATGTTAACCTAATATAATCATGCAACTAAAATGATCTCTAAACATGGTATTTTTTACATGTTAACCTTATATAACCATGCAAATAAAATAAACTCTAAATCATGCTTTATATCAAAATTCAAAAACTAAATGAATTTTAAGGTCTAATCCGGGAGCGCGAGCCAACCCAACGCAACAGGCGCGCGCGGCAACCCAGCAGCAACATGCGTGTGTCGCAACCCAGAAGCAACAGGCACGTGCGAGCCTTACGCAAAAGCCTAGCGTGCAGGCCGCGCATAGACAGCCCATCTGGCCGCAGAACTACACGAAAGCCTAGTGTAGCATGCCCAGTGCGCAGGTTTGTAGGGGCAGCCCAGCGCAACCGACCTAGCGCGCAAGCGGCACACGGGTGGGCCATCAGCCGCGTAGGCCCTGCAAGGAAGCCCAGTGCAGCAGGCCCAGCATGCAGGCAAGCACGGGAAGCCCAACGCGTCGTTCGCGCACGGACAGCCCAGTGCAGCAGGCACGCGCATGCGGCTCATCGCAGCAGGCCCGTGCTAGTGACCCATCGTAGCAGGACTGCACTAGCGACCCAACGCAACAGGCCGTGCAGGCCTAATGCGCAGCCCTGTACGGACAGCCTAGCGCACAGGCCATGCACAGGCAATCCATCGCAGCAGGCCGCGCGCAGGTAAACCAATGCTCAAATCTTGCATGTAGCATGACCCTAGCGCAACAGCCCTCCTACCGGGGGTGCATGCACAGGCACCAGAGCCTAGTAGCAAGTGGTGCACGCACGAGCACAGCAACCCAGGCATGCGTAAGCTTGCAGGTGTGGATTTCTACAGAAAAACAACAACTCAGTTGCAGATTTGACGAGATTTCTCGACATATCTCAATCCAAAGAAGAAGTATCGCAGCAGCTCTGATACCAATGAAGCATGTAAACAATCCAGATCACGTACCTCGATGCACACAAACCGGAATTTGCAGCGGAAGATCTCTATCGAACTGGATAACGTCTCACGTCGGAATATGTGATTATTAGAACAGCATACATTCAACCCACACTCAATCGACCATCCTAATAGAAAATTCAGATCTCTGTGGGAAGAAGAGTTGAAGAGAAGAGAGAGTTCTCGAGGGATGGATTCCCAAAAATATGAATAGTAACTCTTTCAGTAAGGAATGTCTTCACTTTCTTCAAACTCCGGCGTAATGCGTCCTCTGGCATTCTGATGCACCCTCCGGTGTGAGTGCTGCTCTCAACTCTGCTTCATTCTTTCTTATCTTCTTCCTTTCTTTCCTCTCTCGCTCTGTTCTTCCTACTGTTCTGTGTCCATCCCCTCCTGTCCGTCCCCTACTGTTCTTCTTTCTTCTTCTTCTCCTTCTCCGTTTCTTCTTCTTCTTCTTCTTCTTCTTCTTCTCTGTTTCTTCTTCTTCTCCTTCTCCGCTTCTTCTTCTTCTTCTTCTTCTTCTTCTTCTCATTCTCCTTCTCCTTCTTTTTTCAGTCTTTATTTATTTTTTCCTTCTTCTTCTCCATTTCCTTTGCCATGATTTTTTCCTTTTGGTTTCCTTCCTCTTCTTCTTCTTCTTCTTCTTCTTCTTCTTCTTCGCCTTCTTTCTTCTTCTTCTTCTTCTTCTTCCTCCTCTCTTTCGCCTTCTTTTTTCCCTCTTTATTTCTTTCTTCCTTCTTCTTCTCAGTTTCCTTTGTCATGATTTTTTCCTTTCGGTTTCCTTCCTCCGCTCCCTCCCTAGCTTTCCTCTCCTTTCTTCCTCTTTCTACTTGGCTGGCTTCTTGGTTTGCCATTGTCCCATCTCAATAGCCCTCCTGTCTCCTCTCCGTGGGTCATCTTGGACTGGTTGTTTCCCAGGTGGAGATGGTTCCCCTTTGGTCTTGGGTCCGGGTGCTTGGGTATTCAGTCCGAACCCGGGCCTTGACCCGAATCCTTCTTTCAGTCATTTGACTTCTTCCGCACTTTCCCTCCTCCCCTTACTGTTCATGTTTCCCCTTTTAGCTTCGGTCCTCTTTCTTCCCCCCTCTCTCAGTCTGTTCCTGCCCCTTTTCGGGTCTACTTGTCTGTGGGCACTGTTCTTCTTTCTGGAGAGTCTGCGCCTTTACCTGCTCTCTCTCTGTCTGTTGACTTTCCTGCCCTCCCTTTTGGCAGCCTTGCTCTCTCCTCTGCTCCTGGCCCGGTTTGTACTGTGACTTGCTCAGGCTTGGGACCCCTCCCCTATCCTCCTTCTCCTCCTGGTCGCCCCCCTTCTTCCGCTCTTTCTCAGCTTCCTACTGGGTCTCATCAGCGCCCTTGTAGCTGGAAAGCTCTGTTCTCCTCCTCTGAGCATACTACTAGTTCCAAATCTAGACTAAACTTTTACCCTCCAGTTATGGTTGATGGAGAATTGGTGGTTACTCCTCCCATGGAAGTAATTAATGAAGGTTCTAAGTTTTGGGATAGTTGCTTGATTGGCAGGTTCATTGACAGAAAACTTCCATACCAGATGGTCAAGACATTTACTGAGAAAGTATGGTGTAAATTAGGCTCGATTGAGATCACCACTATAGAGAATGGTGCTTATGTGTTCAAATTCAGTAGCCTTGAAGATCGTTTAGCTATTTTGGAAGGCGCCCCATGGCACTTTGGAGGTAAATTGCTCATTGTCAAACCTTGGGCTACTGGCATGAAGTTGGAAAATTTATTTCTCAATCAGCTGCCAATATGGGTTAAACTCATGAATGTTCCATTTGATTTGTGGTCTGAGGAGGGTTTGGCTTACATTACAAGTTATATTGATACTCCTCTCTTTTTGGATGCTGCCACAAAGAATAAGTCCAGGCTCAACTTTGCTCGGGTCTGTGTTGAAGTGGATACTGAATCAACATTACCCCCTCTCATCCCTCTTGCAATTCCTAGTAAGGATGGCACTAATGAGTGCATGGAGGTGGAGGTGGAGGTGGAGTACCTTTGGAAGCCCCAGAAGTGCACTAGCTGCAATTGTTTTGGACATACTCAGAACTCCAGGTAATAGAGTAGCACCTATTGATGTAATTCCTTCTCACATTCCTCGTTCTATTGACTCTCTTCAAGAAAATTCCCAACCCATACCTAGGGCTGATATCCCACCATCTTCAAATTCACAGGGTAAGATAACCACAAATACACCTTCTTTTACTGCTGTTGTTGAGGATCCTAACCCTGAACCTTATGAGGCTGTTGTTTCACAAATCACCATCCTTGACACTCATATTAACCCACAAAATCCTACTGTTTTAATCTATCAATTTGATACTTTGGCTTAGTTTGAGAGGGAAAACTCCTTTGCAGAATTACTTGAAGAAGGGGAAGTCACCCCTAGTGGAACTACCATGGCCAACAAATACCTTGTTTCTGATAATACGGATCCTCTTGTTTTTGGTCAAGTCACAGATTCACCTCTTAGCAAGAGAGCTCAGAAAAGGCTTAATAAGAAGAAGCTCCAAAGATCTGAGGATCGTGTGGCTGCGGCTACAAGGGGAGCAACTCGCAAGAAGTGTTTATGATCAACTTTGCTATGTGGAATATTAGGGGACTGAACAGCCCCCTCAAACAAGAAGAAGTTAAAAAGATAATCTCTTTTAAGAAAATTAGTCTTTTGGGTTTAGTTGAGACTAAGGTGCGAAGTAGTAATTCTACTATGATCTCGAACTACATTTCTCCTGGGTGGCGGTGTAAATTTAACTAAACTCATTCTACTAGAGGTCGGGTGTGGGTTCTTTGGAATGAACAGAATATACATCTCAATATCCTGTATAAAAGTGCTCAAATTATACATGTTAATGCTAGAATCATTCAGTCTGACCTTGACTTCTCTGTTTCTTTCATCTATGGTAGCAATGATCTGTCTGAACGAAGAAGACTTTGGAGATGGTTTCAATCCATTAAGCCTTCCAATGCTTGGTGTATTCTTGGTGAGTTCTTGTCCGGAACCAAAGTGAGAAAGAGGGGGACCTATAAAAAATCTTGTTGTTAATGACTTCAATGATATCATTAATGACCTTGACATGGTGGATCTTAAATCTAAGTGATGTTTCTTCACATGGAGTAATAGGAGTCAAGGTGCTGAATTGATCATGACTAGATTGGATCGTGCTATTGTTAACCATTAATGGCTCACTACTTTTAATATTTCAAGTGAAGTTGAAATGTTAACTACTAGTATCTTTGATCATTCTGCTGACATCATCAATTTATATCCTGATCGGCCTAAAGGTAATATACCCTTCAAAATTTTCAATTTCTTGACTGACCAACAGGGATTTTTTGATGTTTCTGAGGTGTGGAGCATAGAGATCCGTGGCACCCTTATGTTCATTATGCACTCTAAACTCAAAAGAGGCAAGACTCAAAGCTTGGAGTAAAAACCTGGTTTCTGATCTTAATAAGATACTGTTAGAAGCTAGAAATGAGATGCATACTCTCCAATTGAGCCTTCAAGCTGATCCACTGAATTCGATCATTTCTGGCAATGAGGTGGAAGCTCGTAAAAAGTATATCCAGCTGTCATCCATTTGTGAAGCACAATTAAAACAGAAGTCTCGTATACAATGGCTTAAGCTTGGTGATCACAATACCGAATTCTTTCACAAAGCACTGCTAGGTCATAGATCTAGAAACAAAATCATGAGTGTTTATGACGACAGTGGTACCAAGATTACTGACTTGGGCAGGTAAGTAAGCTCTTTGAAGATCATTACAAAAACTTACTGGGGTCTTGTGGTGTGGGGCATTGTGGTAGTGAGAACCTTGGGGTTGGCCTCTCTAACTCAGTTCGAGATCAGAGTGATACTGCTATTACTGAAAATGAAATCAAGGATTGTATGTTTAGTCTCAAGGATGATAAATCTCTAGGGCCTGATGGCTACACTCCGCACTTCTTCAAACAGGCTTGGCATATTGTTGGGCAAGATGTTTTAAATGCTATTGGGGATTTCTTTAGGACTGGCTATCTGCTAAAACAGATAAACCATACTATCCTTACGCTTGTGCCTAAATCTTCTAACCCCTCTACTATTTCTGACTTTAGGCCTATTGCGTGTTGCAATACCATCTACAAGTGCATTTCAAGGATCATTGCCAACAGATTCAAAAGTCTTATTGGCAACTTGGTGGGGGATTATCAATCGGCATTTATATCTGCTCATAGGATTGCTGACAATATCCTTCTTGTTCACGAGGTCATGCACGATTATCACCTTAATTCTAGAACTCCTAGATGTGCTATCAAGGTGAATTTGCTCAAAGCTTATGACTCAGTCCATTGGGGATACATACATGCTTTGCTTGTGGAGTGGAATTTCCTTAAAAGCCTTATTGCTTGGACTATGGCTTGTATCATTACCCCCTCTTTCTCCATAGCTTTTAATGGTAGCCTAATGGGACATTTCGAGGGAGCTAAGGGTATCAGACAAGGGATCCTCTATCCCCATACATGTTTGTTCTAATTATGGAGGGTCTAGCTAGGTGTGTTAAGAGGAGACCAGCCAACCTAATTTCTCCTTCCATCCTCGATGTGAAGCTATTAGACTAAACATGTTGTGTTTCGCATATGACCTATTCTTGTTCTGTGGTGCTGATCTTGACTCAGTTGCTCTCCTCATGGATGCACTTAGGGCTTTCTACTCTATGTCTAGGTTGCAGGCTAATACAAACAAGAGCTTGATTTTCTTTGCTGGAACTCCTACCAATTCTAAGGAATGTATTTGTCAGTATTTGGGATTTGGTATGGGTACTCTCCCTATTAAGTACCGGGGGCTCCCCATAATTTCATCTTGTTTGAAAGTCTCGGACTGCTACCATATCTTGCAAAGCACCCTTACTAAGATCCAATATTGGAAAGCAAGATCCCTCTCCATGCCGGAAAACTTACTCTTGTTAAAGCTGTCTTGTTGAGCATTAATTTATTTTGCCTAAGAAGGTTATTAAATCCATTGAGAGCTTGTGTGCTAAATTTCTTTGGTCTGGCCCTGACCTTTCCAAGAAAATACATGCTGTATCTTGGAAGGATATATGCAAACCCCACAGTGAGGGTGGTCTCGGCATCCCCAACCTTGTTGAATGGAATAATGCTGCTATTTTGCGCTATATCTGGATCATCTTATTTCATACACCTTCTATATGGGGCAGCTGGATTGCTCACTACCTCATCGGTGACAGTAATTTTTGGGCAATACGCATTCCTCTCAAAGCTTCTTGGGCTTGGAGAAAGATCCTTGGTCTAATACCCCATGCTAGAAGATTTATTTTTCATCACACTGTTAACGATGAGCGGTCAGCCTATGACGCGATTGGTGTCTTGGAGATAAACCAATTTGTGATATAATCTCCCATCGGTAAGTTTATTGTCAGAGAGTGCACATGGATGATAAGGTTAGTATTCTTATTCAAAATAGTAGTTTGTCTCCCCCTCCTACTGACATTGTTGAGCTGCAAAATCTTTGGAATCTACTCCCTAGTACCCCTCTATACTCTTATAGTGGTGAGGATCAAATTATCTGGAATGTTTCAAAGAATGGTAAGTATAATCTTCATGATACCTGGAACAATATCCGAATTCCTAGTACTTTGGTGGTGTGTGTAGATACTCCAATTTGCACTGAAGTGCAGTTCTCTATGTTTTGCAGCTCCTGGAAGGCTCGGCTTGAGAAAATGACAATTCCCCAACCATCTCTAAACCCCATCTACCATGTGTGCAAATTCTCATGAAAATCCTGAACATTTAGCAAAATGACCAAAATACCCTTTAGCCTCTCATTTACTCTATTCTCAATTCAAAGTCTAATTTTGATCTCAAATCTGAATTTTGGACTAAAATTTCTTTTTGATGAGTACCATTTTGGCTAGATTCATGACCCTAGGAAAAATAACCAAAATACCCCTAGTAGCCATTTTGGTCAAAATTGGCATTTTTGAATGCCAAAATAAAATTTCAACATCGAGTTTGAAACAAGTGCAAAATCGTAGAATTGCGAGTCAGCAAGATTAAGAGGCTCTTTCGGAGATTTTCACAAAAATATTTGCCACATGATAATTTTGGGTGAGGCGGCATATTGTTTGAGGTTATCATGCACACGTGGCGAGGAATCTTGCACGCATACACAAAAATATCTCCAACCGCCAAAAAGGTGAAAGTAACTAATTTGATACCTTCTTCAAAATAATGATACAAAATTTTCTTATATTTAAATAAAATCCCTCAAAAAAAATTATTTCTTCAAAATACCCTCTCCCTGACTATAAAGGTCGGGGAAGAACCAGAGGCTCGGGGGCTCTCTTGAATGCTCTGATCTTGGGGGAGGAAAGAAACTCCAATCTCCCTAATTTTCTCTGATTTTGGTGAGCAACAAAAATAAACCCGACTCCCCTTGCTTTTCAATCTAATCCGGCGGTGGTGACAGTGACGGTGACGGTGACATCCTCCAACACCATTTAATCCGGCGCTTCACAATCCGACCTCCCCTCCAATCATCGTCTCCGACAGCCACACCACTTCCGACGATCAACCTGAGTCCCCAATCCGGTAATCGGCCTCTCTCACTCTTCCATTTTTTACCTTTTAATCTTCTTCTTCTTACAACAACAGCAGCTTCTTCTCTGCTCGTCATCAACCTCTGTTAACCCTCTTCACCCTCTGTGCTTCTACCTCACTTTCCCTTGTTCTAACTCGAACGCACCACCAGAAGCTCCACCTCACCGTCGAACCCAATCGCACCTTCCCCATCCAATCACATTTCTCTAACACCGACCAAACTCTGGTGATCCTCCTTTCATCAATCCGGTAATCTCTCTCTCCGTTCTTTCCTTCCTTCTTCTTCTTCTTCCATTCTCTTCCTCCTCCTCCTCTCTGTTTCGTCTCTTCTTCTTCACTTCGCAGTAGCAGCACCCTTTCCCCACCTTCGTTTCCAGCTCTACCTTTCTATTTTTCTATATCTCCACCACCACCGTCTGAACACAACTCTCTAACCCCATGTTTTCCTCTTCAATCTACAGCCTCTGTAATCATAGTCCAAAAACAACCCAGAAATCCCCTGTTTCAATACCCAAAACCAGCAACAGCGCCTCTTTAGCACATTTCTTCTTCCACTTCCCATCTTCTTCTCCATTTTCTTCCCTGTATAAAACAAAACTAGAAGAATCCATTACAAACCCGTCCCCAAAAAGAAATCAAAACCCATAAAAGCAAAAACCAGAAAATTTTGAACCCTACGGCCCTGTTTGGCTGGAATCAGAAAATGAAAATTCAAACTTCACCCCAAATACAACTGCTACCATTCTCAGCCGAGATCAACAGTGGAGCTCAAAGCAAAGAAGGGCAACTAAGGGAGTTCTTGGAAACTTCATCCCAAATACAACTACTACCATTCTCAGCCGAGCCCAGAAAATTTTGAACCCTACGGCCCTGTTTAGCTGGAATCAGAAAAGGAAAATTCAAACTTCACCTCAAATACAACTGCTACCATTCTCAGCCAAGCTCAACAGTGGAGCTCAAAGCAAAGAAGAGCAACTAAGGGAGTTCTTGGAAACTTCATCCCAAATACAACTGCTACCATTCTTAGCCGAGCTCAACAGTGGAGCTCAAAGTAAAGAAGAGCAGCTAAGGGAGTTGGCAGCTATAAGTATCTTGTTTTGTTATTTTCTTTTATTTGTTTACCAATTTATCATGATGTATTGCAAGCATGTTATGGATAATTTTGTTTTTGATAAATCTCATTATTCCATTGTTCTAGAAATCTTGACTTGAGTTGATTTTGATGAATTTTATGTACAATTTCTTTTTCTGTGCATTTGATAATCTTGGATAATCTAATTTTACCATTAAATCTCTGTTTATTTCATATGTTATTTTAGAAAATTAGGTTAGTCTTATTTTAGGGTTCCTGGTTTTTGGCAATTTAATTTTATCCATTGATTTTTGGACATTTTCTGTATTTTATTTTATTATTTTTTCATTCCTAGATGTTTAGTATTTTAGTTTATTTTTAGCTTTTTCCTAAATTGGCCAAACAAGTTTGAACCGGGTAACCAAGAGAGGATGGGTGCCTAACACCTTCCTAATCTGGTTAGACCATTCCAATTTCATTAATTTTGGTTCAATTTTTATAGTCAATCAATAAAACCCATGGGTGACTATTCACACCCAAACTCAGTGAGTGGTGGCGACTCCAAAATAACCTGATCTACCTAGGGTCCACCCGACCGGGGGGTGATCACAGCTGACGACTCCGCTGGGGAGTTACGGGTTTAAGCTGCGGTTCAATTTTGTTTGGCCAATTTAATTTTTTTGAGTTTTTGATTTGATTCTGTTTGATTTGTGCTCTCTTGTGGTTTGATTGAGTTAACATACTTTCATGGTTCAATTGCATATTTGCCTTGATTTATTGTGATGTTTGATTTGATTTAATGCGGTTCAATTTGAATTCCTATGGTTCAATTCATTTCATTAATGTGGTTCAATTTATCTTGCTATTGTGGTTCAATTTGCTTTGATGATTATGGTTCATTTGAATGGATTGGTTTAATTGTATTGCATGCTTGAATTCACTAGCATATTGCATAATCACAACTCATTTTCACCTATCTTGGGAGCTTGGTAAGCTTGCAAACAGGTGACCTTTGTCCCCGATGGCAAACCTTACGGTCTAGGAGTCTGGTAGGCCTACGGTCGGCGCCCAACGCTCCGCCCCGAACCAAACGACTAAAGAAGCATGTGGAGAAATCCATGTGTGGAGGTCAGTTCAACCGGTTTCGGGTTCCCTCAATCTTTAGATGCATAACCTTGAACCTCATGTAGAACCCGGTTTAGGTTGTAGGAAACTGGAATATTAGGACGCATATGTTGTTTCTAATTTGTCAAATTCATAAATAATTTTTAGCAACCTCATGCATTTGAATCCAGTTTGGGCTTGGCACATGGCCCATGCCCAAATTTTGAGTCATCCCTATATTGGGCCCTTCACCCATTAGGCAACCTACCTAATGGTCTTGGGTCCATGACCTAGAAACCTTTCCATGCATCAAGAGTCCATTTTCATGGGTCCATGACCCATATGCATTAGGATGGGTACCCGCCCATTTCTATTTTGCGGGGATTTCTCATCATGGATTCATTTAGGTTCATGAATCCATATTAAGATCAGAAGAAGATTAAGGCCCAGATCCATATCAAGATCCAATTAAAGATCAAGTTCGAGATCCAGATCCAATAGAAGATTAAGATCCAGAAGAAGATCCAGATCCAGCTGAAGACCCATGGAGCAGAAGACAAGAGCTTAGATTAGGTTTTCTTTTTGGCCCAAGAAGGCCCAATTGTAAGTGATGAGTGTGCAATACTCATACTTTTAGACCTATAACTCATGTTAGTTAGCTTTAAATGAATCGTAAGGAGAATGGATTAATACACATTTTATATTTTGCAGGTTAAATGAAAAAGGAAATAAAAACAGCTAATTCAACCTCTGTTAAGCACCAATAGTGATAAGCTTCATGTTGATGAAAAATGAGGTCTCATCTCAGGACTGAATGAACTTTGAAAGGCATCTAGAAGAACCAAGGTGGAAGCCCAAGCAAAGCCAAAAAGGAAAATTCCAGATTCAAGCCAGACAAGATACAGAGATAAAACGATCTATTGACTCCAAAAAGACGATCGATCTATTAAACGATCGATCGAACCAGAAAGAAGATCGATTGACATTATTAAACGATCGATCGAGTTTTGCGTCTGCGATAGAAATAGAGTTTTGAGTCTGAATTTGAATTTTGAATATAATTTTTCTTCTTTCTTTCTTTTAGATAAGCTTTGTAATAGAGTCTTAGTAGCTAAGAACTCTAATCGTTCTAGGAGAATCATAATAGATTAGGATTGATGATTTTTAGTGATCTGCTCTATAAAAAGAGCATAGAACGAACTGAAGAGGAGGGAGAGGAGAATTCAATTTTCACTTCTTGGCAATTCATGATAATGTCTAGCTAATTATTTTGCTTGGTTGAAGAATACTGAAA